>NW_020872157.1:287880-302880 GCF_003789085.1 Penaeus vannamei | reverse complement strand
AAAAACAAAAAAAAGGAAGAAAATAAGATAACAAAAAAAAAGAATAATACAACGAATAGCCATTAAAAGCGAAATATAAAAGAGTAAAGGAGAACAGGAAGAGATACAAAAGACCATTATTGCTGTTTACCTTCCTTATTAGCTCACGGCACTACCGAAAGACACACGAGAGAACACGGTCCATTGGGCAAGAGGGGGGGGGAGGTCAGAGTCAAATGGGGAGGAGAGAAGGAGGAGGAGGAGTGGGGAAGAGGAGGAGGAGAGGGGGGGAGGAAGGGGAGGAGGGGGAAGGCAGGAAGGAGGAGGAGGATGGGGAGAGAGGAAGAGGAGGAGGAGGGGAAGGAGAGAGGAGGGAGAGGGGAGGAGGAGGTGGGGAGAGAAAGAGGAGGGAGGAGGAGGGTATGGGGAGAGAGAGGAGAAGAAGAGAGGAGGGAAAGAAGAAAGAGGAATGGAGGAGGAGGAGGAATGATGATAGAAAGAAGGAGGTGGAAGAAGATGGAGATGAAGAGAGAAGGAAGAGAGGAAATAGAGAGAAGTAAGTGGATAAAGAAAGAGCAGAGAAAGAGAATAAAATAAACAGGGACAGAAGAAGGAAAAGAAATGAACAGGATGAGAGAATAATCAAAATAATAAAAAACAGAAGATAAAATAACAAATAAAATAAACAAAATACAATTAAGAGGAAAGAGAGAATATCAAAAAAGCAGAGGAGGGGAAGAAGGGAGGGTGGGAGAAGGAACAGAAGGAGGTAGAGAGGGAAGAGAAGAGGAGGTGGGGAGGAGAGGAACAGAAGGAGGGAAGAGGAAGAAGAAGGAGGAGGGAGGAAAAGAGGAACAGAAGGAGGTAGAGAGGAAGAAGGAGGAGAAGGGAGGAGAGGAAACAGAAGGAGGGGAGAGAGGAAGAAAGGGGAGCGAGGGAGAGGACAGAAGGAGGGGGAGAGAAGGCAAGAAAAGGAGGAGGAAGGGAGAGAAGAGGACAGAAGGATGGGAGAGGTAAGAAGGCAGGAGGAGGGGAGGGAGAGAGGAGATGGAGGAGGGAGAGGGCGAATGAGGACCTATAAATATATTCCTCCAGACTGACCTTGTTACACATCTGTCCCAGCGCCACCGTGAGATCTGCCGACAGCTGACCTAGAATCAGTCCTATTCTGTGACCTGCTGTTGCTCGCTGATGACCTGGGGCTGGAGCTGTGGGGGGGGAGGTGGGGGTGGGGGAGGATGGCGAGGGGGTTAGGGGGGGATGGGGAGGGTAGAGGTAGGGGAAGGGGAGGAGGGGAGGGAGGCGTAGGGGAGGAAGGAAGATAGAGGGATGAGGAGGTACGAGGGGGGTTGACTGTACGTAAGCGAAATAATTTTTGGAGGATGGTGAGGGCCTGGGGTTGGAGAGGGTAGGGGGATTAGCGGGTAAGGGGAGGGGTAAGAGACAGGATTGAGAGAGAGGGGAGCGTAATAGGTTGAGGGGGAGGGGATGGTGGAGGTATGATTATTGAGGGCGAGGGGATGGCGGAAGGGGGATGGAGAGGTAGAGTAGGAGGGAGCATAAGGATAAGGAAGGGAAGTGTAGAAGGAGAGGATTTGATGTATAAGAAGGAGGAGGAGAAGGGTGGGAAGGAAAAAGTAAAAGGGAGGCGAGGAAGAGAAGAGGAGGGCTAATGAGAGAGGAAGATGCGGAGGAGCCGCGTATAAGAGAGAGGAGAGGGGGAGGAGCAAGAGGTGGTAGATCAAAGAGGGTCAAGTGCGGGGAAATATCTCAATGGGGCGCTGATTGTGCGTTGCGTGTGTTTGTGTGGTGTGTGTGTGTGTGGTGTTAGTGGTGTCGCGTGCGTGCGTGCGTGTGTTGCCTGATGTGTGTGTGTGCGTTGCTGTGTGTGTGTTGTGTGATGTTGTGGTCTGTGTGTTGTGTGTGTGTGTGGTGACTGTGGTGTGTTGTGTGGTGTGTGTGTGGTGTGTCGTCGCGTGCGTGCGTGTGTTTGTTGTGTTGTGTGATGTGTGTCTTGTGTGTTTGGTGTTTGTTTGTTTGTCTTGTTTCTTTTTCTAGTGTGTGTGTGTGTATTGCTGCTTTGGTGTGTGTGTGTTTGTTTTTCTGTGTTGTGTTTATCTATGTGTGTATATGTTTGAAATGTGTGTGCGCGTTATATGTAACATACGGGCCACCTGTATGTGCGTTAATGATATACGTATTCGTGTACATTACATGTGTGCATCACTAACATGACTGCGAGTGTGTATGTAGACATATCCGGCCTGACCCAAGTATGCGTGATCGCCAAAACACGTGTGCGTATGATCGTGTTTATGTCCATGTAGGTATGTGTGTGTACGCGTGTGTAGGTATGCGTCCGTGTGCGTGTGGCTGCATGACTGGAGACTGGGGAGGGATAGATAGCCCCGGGGGGATGGCAGGACTTTTACGAGCTCCCTGGGATGCTGGCGGACCCTGTGTAGGACCCCCCCCCCCCCCCTTCTCCCTCCCCTCTCTCCCCCTTCCCTCTTATGGTCCTTTGCCTTCCTACCGCTCCTGCTCTCCCCCTCCCTCTCCCCCCCCTTCCCTCTCCCTCTCCCCTCTTCCCTCTCTGATGGGTCCTTTGCCTTCCTACCACTTCCTCTCTCCCCTTTCCCTCTTCCTTCTCTCTCTCCCCTTTCCCTCTTCCTCTTCCTCTCCCTCTCCCTCCCTTCCCTCTCCCTCTCCCTCTCCCCTCTCTGACGAAGTCGCCTCTCCCTGCCTAACCTTCACTCCTCCTCTTCCCTCTTATCCCTTTCTCCCACTCCCTTCCACTCATTCTCTTTCTTTTCCCGCTATGCGTTTTATTAGTTTACTGGCCCGAGCGTATTACATTATATTTTCACAGCTTAATGTGCCCCCTGTGGTATTGCCACTACATGTTCGGAATTTGTAATCACTAAAATTCATCTTAATCACAATTCACCTTGTCTTGTCTACGTGCATTTTGGACCCACAGAACAATTCACTTTTAGAAAAGGAATCTAGATAAAGGTGAGAGGCAAAACAGATAGTTCCTGTTGAAGGCGCCGGGGCCATTGTGACTTTGTAAGAGAAAAAAGAGAAAAAAACCTTTGCGGTAAAGGAGCCGGGGGAGGGAGGGAAAAACGACGACCTTAATAACGATTTGAAACCACACTGAAATACTGAAAACGGCAAGATATTTCTGTTCCATTACCGATGCGGACGGCTTATCCTGAAAACAAAATTGTAATATTCCAGTATTGATTTCCACGCAATCCATGAGGGGAATTTAGAGACGTCCTTTTTATTATACCAATTTCTATTTATATTTTAACCCATGCGTTAGAATATAGACTAATTTTAAGGAATGTACCACGTACGTTTATTTGTTCCAAGATAGCTGTAAAACGTAATATTTAAGGACGCTATATTATTTACATCAAAGAAGATTATAAATAGATAGCAAGACTACTTGAGAGAGAGATGGGAGAGAGAAAAACAAACATAACACATGCATTTCACCATAACGTACTAGTAACAACTATATTTAACACTAGACAAGCTATTAATCCAACATTTACTTCAGATCTAATTTTTGTCTCCGTGTGCAGTGTGTTTGGCTCGGTCTCCTTTCGAAGCGACAGACTTTCGGTTCAATCTCCTTCTCCCTCTCTCTTTCTTCTTTCCCCCCTTCCCCCCTATCTCTTCTCACCTTTTCTTCCTCCTACACACTCATTCTCTTATTTCCTTTAACAGCCATCATAGGTTATGTTTACTAGGCAAGCAGTATTATCATCATAACCATACCCACTATAATTAATTGTTTTCACTATATATTGCTACATTACAATTAGCTATTTTATCATTCAGGAATGTAAATTATACTTTCCCATCATCTTAGTCATTAGTTAGTGAGGTGTCAAAGACCTAAGACACATTGAATTGAGACCATAAATTCACCAATAACATGTAGCAATAACCTACGTAATGGTTAATGTCAAAAATAAATGTGCAGACATCTGTAATGATAGCACTATAGAAGGTAAGTAAAGGGGGATGGTCAGTGATAGTTCCTACTGCCTGTCAACTATTAGAGTAGTGGATGATGGTTAATGGTTCAGATTAAATGCTGCTGGATGTCTAACGGTATATAGCCACTATTGGGGAAAAGGGTATAGTAAAGAGGATGTCAGGTGATAGTTGTTATGTGTAACTATCTAGAAATAGGGTTGAGAAGAGTAGCTGGTGTGGAAATAAACCTACGTACGCACTATGCAAATCAAGTAAAACTTAAATTTCACAAATATCATGTATGTCTGTGTAGTGTAGTAGTTAAGACAGGGGCGCCTTTAAAGCGACAGCACTCGGTTCGATTCCCGACGGAAGACTAAATTAATTATTTCCACTTCTGTGCACACGAACTTCGTTTTAACTAAATTTTTTATAATTCAATATTTCCATTTTTTCTGGTTGCCTTATCTGTCTCTCTCTCTTACTCTTAGATTATATGTTATTTATTATTTTCTTTTCTGGTTGTTTTGCTGATCTGTATTAACGCTTATTTGTGTGTGTGTGTGTGTTTTGAAAAGAGAGCGTGAGAGTTTTTAAAAGACAAACTGGCTGCGAAAACTAAAATTCAAATACGAAAATTGGACACTTCCTATTACTCTCCCCTCTTCACCCCCACCCCCTTTGTCTCGTCTCCTCTGTCTCTTCTTTCACTGACACGCTCTCTCTTTTTCTTATTTCTCAATAACACCCCTCTAATCTCTCCCTTCAGCCCTCTCAACCCTCTCTCTCTCTTCCCTTTTTCTCTGTTATTCCTTTTGCTTTTCACTTTTTTTTGTCAATGGTTATTATTACTTGACAGCAGTATGTTTGGACTATTCCTTTACTATTCATAATCGTCCATTTACATCATGTCATTCTACTTTTATCAGGCATTTATTAGTTATTATCATTTCTTTATCATAATTGTAATTAACTTTGACATCATTAGTAATATCAAGTATTTTATCTGGAACTTAATATCTTTTATATCATATACCTATATTTTATAACTCGCTGTGGCAATAAAATATTGATGAACTACTGCAATAATCTGAACCATATAATGCGGAAGTTTTAAACCTATAACACAATTTGAGATATGTTATCTGCACACTTGGTTCGCCCCAACCTTTGTTGTCATCGCGTCAGCTGAGTTCGAAGCGCACACACACACCTTCTCTCTCATCTCTCTCTCTCACACACACACACCACCACACACACACACACACACACGACACACACACACCACACACACACACAACACACACACACACAACACTACTAATACTAATCAATTACTGATAATGATGGTAGATTATTACCAGCCATTGATAGTATACAAAAGGTCAATGACAATAATTGGTGATTAAAATGCATATGATGTTATAATGAACAATTAATAACCCCCAGATAGAAATTAATTCATACATGCAGTTAATTATGAATGAGTTTGATCCTCAAATTATTATCACATCGCTTTGTCATTGCGGTGCATTATAGCCACATTACAATTATTTTTTTGAGAATAATTTTATATATGATAAAGACGGATTTGTTAGCCTTTTTTTTTTTTTTTTTTTTAGGATGTCTCATATGTGGTGTGTGTGTGTGTGTGGTGGGTGTGTGTGTGTGTTGGTAGTGTGTGTGTGTGTGTGTGTGTGTGCACCTGTCGTGTGTTGTGTATGTGTTTGTAGTGTGTGTGGTGCGCCGGCGGCGGCATAATGTGAAAAAAAAAACATACAAACTACATGAATAATTACAAACCACACCCAATTTCGGCTCTCACTTATGTTCTTTCCTTGTGCATTTGACGCAAATTTGATGTGTTTAATTCTTACAAAACCTGATCATGTTTTTTTTTTCACAATTGCTCTACTGCGCTCATTTAGGCCAGGAGAAACAATTTACTTTTAGAAAAGGAAATGCATAGAGGCAAAAGAAGGACGTACGGAGATATATTGCAAAGAGAAGAATGAGGAAGGCAAAAACCGAAAACTCATCAAGAATGAACATAAAAAAAGGCTGCATGTTAATTAAATGAATTACTAGTGCTAGGGTGACCTGAACAGTTGTTACAGATGAATATTGTTAATAAAGCAAAATTTAAACATTGGGCTGTCCTAAAATAGTCGCAGCGTAATTTGTTGGAAAATTTGTCTATAACCCCATCTGACTTTCCTGAGTGGTTTCATTATTTTCAAGTTCACACAACGTAGAACTATATTTATTATTGATGTATTTTCTATGTAACACACGGCACCCTCTTACCTTTGTCGTCATCGCGTAGCTGTTGAAGGGCGGCCATTTGTTTGCTTCTCGAAGAGGAAATGCTCTCGCCTCTCGCCTCTCGCTCTCGCCTCTCTCTTCTCTCTCTTTCTTTCTTTCTTTCTTCGTCTTTCTCGTTCTTTGTTTCTTTGCCTTCCTTTACATTCTTCTCTTTTTTTACTCAATCTCCTCTCTTTTTTCTTCTCTCTCTCTTCTCTCTCTCTCTCTCTCTCTCTGCAGTAAGCAAACGAAACAGGAACGGCTCAATTAACATTCGACACCGTGTGAAATAGTGTCAGGCAAAGTATTCCACATCATTACTCAATGTGGAGTTTCCTGAAAAATGTAAAATTTTGGTAAATTTGTNGACCCTCTTTGAATGGAGAAAGACGCGAGAGAGGCCCTTAGGACTGGCTATCGGACGGGATGGCACGAGAGAGGGAGAGGAGAGAGAGAGGACTCCGAGAGGAGAGAAGAGAGATGAGATGAATAGAGAGACGAGATCACGATGAATGACGTCAAATGATCGTGTAGACCAGACGCGTTTATGGACGAAGACGAGAGTGCACGCCGTGACAGACTGACAGGAGAAGACTCTGCGGGAGGGCACCTTAGGGCGGGCATCGTGACCGGAGAGCAGGAGAAACGAAGAAAGAGGCGACCGAGAGAATAGAATTAGAGATCAAGACCCTGGAGAGGTGAGAGAAAAAGAGGAGAGAAGAGAAACGAGAGGGAGGTGAGAGAGACGACGAGAGTCGGATGAGAGAGAAAGCGATAGAGAGAGAGAGAGACCGAAACACGAGACAGGAAAAGAGAGAGCTGACCGAACACTGACCCAGATCCGACGACGAAACGAATGATGATCTCGTACGAGACGACATGGTAGAGATGAAGACTAGACCAGAGAGGAGATCCTGGAGACGAGATTGAGGAGACTCACCAGTGCGAGAGAGATATTACCGAGATGAGAGAGAGAGAAGGACTGAATCGACTGAGAGAGAGAGAGAGGACCCGCCGGGGAGTGCTGGTGGGAGGCCGGGTCCTCGCGTGACGTCCACTTACCTAGATAACGCTTACTCTCTCGCATTCCCCAATCATAAAGTGGAGACCATATCACCGATGCCCAGAAAAGGATATGAATTGATAAGGCGATAAGGCGTAGGTGCACCCCCCTACCCCCACCCCCTTCCATCCCCGTGACCCCCCCCCTCCCACCCCATGTCCGTGCTGTCCCGTGGCATGTCTGAGTGACCGCCCCCCAATGACGTCACGCCGCGCTATCTATCTATCTATCTCAGCTGATAACAAACGTGTGGTGATACAGGTAAGCCACACGCGCACACCTGTAAGAATAGATGACTCGATAGATGGTTGAAGGCTGGCTGGCTGGATGAAAGATGGATCGAGACGCGGATGTATGAAAGAAAGAAAAAAAAAGAAAAAAAAAAGAGATATAAACGGAAAAAATGAGTGAACAGCTGACTTTTGACTCTTGTAATAACCTCAATATCACCGTTATATCGTGTAATCATATATGGTGGTCGATTTTTCGTAGAACCACTATGTTCGATTGGCATAAATCATTACGATAATCATCAACAATCATATGGGATGGAGATAATAAATATGTCAAATTTCCATACATCGCTATTCCTCCATTACTTTTGTTTCATATAGTTGAACTAATTAAATTAAAACGTGAAGCATGGCGCAATGTGAACTATACCACTGTTAGGGAAAAGAAAAAAAGGTTCCATATTACATTGCATAATCTCAAAACTTCATACATAAATTAATGCTCGCTCGCACTACAATATCCACAATATATGCATTTTGTCAGGATCAACAAGAGCGTCCAACAAAAAGAATAACAAAATATTTTTTTAAAAATAAAATCCCCAAAGCCCAGTAAAAAAAAAAAGAAAAAAAAAAGAAAAAAAAATATCATTTACGTCACGTACGTCTTTCTAATCTTCTATCCATTTATCTTTATATACAAAACATCATAAAGATAAGGGATAAGCGATATCTTTATTGAAGTAGCAGTTACGGTTGGTACGCCCCCCCCCCCAAATAGTATTGGAACTATCCACATTGGAATATAAAGCAAATATGATGAAAAAATACACAAATGAAAGTTGTGGACATGCATACACATAGACATGTATACAAACACTTCCACACATCACAAAACAACACAAACACACACACACAACACACACACACACACACACACACACACACACACACAAACACACGACACGAACACATATACGAAGACAAATAACTAATACCTTCCATCAAAATCGTAAAACAATACAAAATGAAAAAAAAATCCTCCCTCCTATTCCCTATCCAACGCTCCTATCCCGTTCCCCTATCCCCTTTGATCTTTCACTGTCAGCCGTTATTACGCATCCAAGTATTAATAGGCCTAGTGTAATATCTCGCATTAATATCCCCTATCGCAGAGCGGGGATCAAACGAAGCAATTTCACAACGCATTTTTTTTTACATAGGGATGCAGAAGTTCAGAACTAAATGGATGCGATATATTACAGAATGCCTCGGAGTCGTCATCATTGGACTAAATCGGAGAAAATGAGGAAAAAAACACGAAAGGAGAATCGCCAAAAATTACGATGACGTGGGAGAAGCTACGTTCAATTACCCGACTTTTCTCTCTGAACACAATGACTGCTTCTTAAGTGTGTGCAATATCAGTGCAATAAAACTGATGCGTTTTGCAATTTGGGTTAATCTACTTTACGTGTCAGCTGTCTGCCAAAGAAGGGCGGCACAAATTCCAATAAAGGATACGGATAATTTATTTTTCTCATTCTTAACGGAACAACAAAAAACAAAACGAAATAAAAGCCAACCGATAACTGTAGCAATGACCAGAGTGCATTGTCCTCTCCTGCGTCAACAGAGGACAAAGCATCCACTCAGCAGACCGGGTAATGACATACCACGCAAAGGGCGGGAGATGCCGCTCCGCCGCCGCTCGCAGCCCGAGGCGACGTTCATGGCATCAGAGCAAAAGGAAGAGAAAAAGATGAGGCAACCCCGCAGTCCCCGTCGGTGCCCCCTCCCCCGCCCCCCCTCTCATCCGCCTCTCCATTGCGGGTGACGGACACGGGCGCTCGGGAGGGAGGCGTTCGTTACGACGGCGCTTAGAATGCATTCGGGAGCCTCGCCCAAGTAGACCCGGGGCGCTGCCATCATTCTCCGGCGCTGCAGGCTCTACGTGACCACCTAATCGAGCACAAAGCTAGATTTGCTTCGCCCTTTACCCCCTTCCCCCTCCTGCTTCCCCCCCCCCCTCTCGCCCTCCGTAAATCTAGGCTCTAATAGCTGCCAGGCGCCTTTACTGGAAGCGCGGCGCTAGGAATAGTAATGGCTGTTCCAGGGAGCTCCATGGCGGCTGGAGGGGATAAGGGGAAGGGGAATGGGGGGTGGGGGGAGACCTGCTGGTTGGAAAACTTGGTCTCCCTGGATTCTTTATGTTCCAGGGAGAGAAGGCTGAAGCGGGGGCAGGGAGGAGGAGGAGAGAGAGGTGAAGCAGCACCCCAGTCGTCCAGACAAAGAAAACGGGCCACCCCGCCGTGCCCTCGACAGGGGAGGCTTAACTCGCTCCAGGACCCACGCCGCACGTGACGTCGTTCGGCGATGGGAAGCGGAAATACCCCGCTCACTGATAAGGAACCTACACCCGAACCTAATACTCGGTCTCAAGAGCGCATTCCCCAAATCACTGTCGCTAACTACGCTAAAGCCGGTAAGCCCGCGGGTGCACGAGCGAGCCGGTGCTAAGCCACAAAATCGTGAGTCGTTTATCTACGCACGCAAGACTCAAATCGACGCCAGAGTCCGGGACACAATTACATGCCGGTGCTATGCCATTAATTGATTTCAGGTAACATAGCCGAGATGTCTTTTGTAAGCGTTGTTCTACATGTTTTATGTCTACTTTCACCTGCTTCACCAAAATTTAGTCGTTACATATTACAAGCCTTGTGTGATTAATAAATCAATATTTGCATCAACATGATCGCTACTTGTAGATACGTTTTAAGGTTTATTATTAGGCTATTTATTGTTGTAATGACAATAAAAACCGTGCAACTGTTACTACAAATTATAATCGCCATTATTACCGTAAATCAATATATTTTTATCAATATTACTAGTACTGCCATTAGTGCTACAAGTACAATGCATCTGCAATCCTCACTATCTACTGCAATCAAGCGCATATGTTCAGCAGCACCTTCGTCCATGAACGAACTCTACGCAGTTCTCCAGCCGCGTTTCATTGTCAAGCATTCGTCCTGTTCCCCAAAGAACGGCCGTTTTCCCCAAAGGAAGGCTGATTTCCCCTAAAGAACGGCCGCTTTCCCAAAGACCGGCCGTTTTCCCAAAGAACGGCCGTTTTCCCAAAGAACGGGCGGATTTCCCAAAGAACGGCCGGTTTCCCCTAAAGAACAGTCGCGTTCCCCAAAGGAAGGCCGTTTCCCCAAAGAAGAACGGCCTTTCCCAAAAAATGGCCGCTTTCCCCTAAAGAACAGTGGCTTTCCCCAAAGAACGGCCAGTTTCCCCTAAAGAACAGTCGCTTTCCCCAAAGAAAGGCTGGTTTCCCAAATAACGGCCGCTTTCCCAAAGAACGGCCGCTTTCCCCTAAAGAACAGTGGCTTTCCCCAAAGAACGGCCAGTTTCCCCTAAAGAACAGTCGCTTTCCAAAGAACAGTTCCCAAAAGAGGCTGTTTTTCCCAAAAGAAAACCGTTTTCCCAAAGAACGGCCGTTTCTTTCTGCTTTCCCCAAAGAAAAAGAACAGTCGCTTTCCCCAAAGAAAGGCTGGTTTCCTAAACAGTCGTTCTCCCCAAAGAACGATCCGCCCACACGAATTCTGCGACGCCCCACGGTAAACTCTAATACCTGCGCTCAAAGTAAGTGGCAAAGACAAGACACGACAAAAAAAAACAATGATAATCATCAAACAAGAAAAAAAGGCGAGCCAACTTTCATCCTGGCGATTCCTGAATATTTTTTTCCGCTAGAACTTTGAAGACACATTTAATGAGGTGACGCGAGAGAAAAAAAAAAGACATCAGAGACTAAACGCGTGTGTGGGCGCCGTCGCATCAAGAGGAAAACTCTTCTTGTTAACAAAATGCCCCGTGAAATTTTACTGAGTGGAAAGAAGATAAATATACATACATATGCCGCATGCATGTCCGCGTATATTAGCATGTGTGTGTATTAATGTGTACTCATGTCTCCATGTATGTCAGCATATGCCCCAAGGCCTTCGAGCACCAGTCTTAAAACTACACAACCTGACGAAAGACGCACTGGTTTAATCCGCAGAACACAATGTGACTCGCGACTCATGGAAACCAACCCACAAACCTATCCGCAAGTCACCCTCGAACCCCACGTCCCTGCCCTTGATCTTTCACCTTCCTTTGGCCACCTACTTCTTCACCGTTGCCATGGTGACGCAATGATGCTACGCAAACACGCAGGACCGCGGAAGAACAGCTGAACACGTGCGAATTTCCCAGACATCCGGCTGACACGATCCGCGGTCGGGCGACGATACATCCACGCCAAATGTAGCCAAGTGGTATCAAATTGCAAATAGAAAATGAGGAACAAACTGACAACGACAAATAAATAAAAAAAAGTAAGTGGGATCAGAAAATACATTAATGCAAATATAATACATCTCACGAGTTGTGATGCGAAATAACCTGCGTGGCCCTTATGTTGATCTATAAACATTTATCGTATCCGAAACATCAAACGTGTTGCCAAAAGGAAGATGCCTTTAAGGGGAGAAAAATAAAATGAACCTAGGAATGACAATGTGGCAGCATTTCTTCGCAGTCTGACATAACTATCGGACATGAATTTAGAGATCGTATACAAAAATACAAAATGCATAACTTCTCTTTTAAAGACGACAAAAAGGCAGCCATGCACAATAATCAAAATGAAAATGGATAACGTAAACGATAAACATATACGCACTCATCTTTACATGACATTCCACACATCTCTCAACCCTTTCATACTAAACCGTGCAAGGCAAAATCAAGGAAAGGAAAAAAATACGAAACAAGGAAAACAAAGACACAAAACAACCAAAGGACAAAAATGCAGTGACCACGGCAAGTCAAAGTCCGGTCGTGCGGGCGTTCGGTCGCGATGTGACCAGAATGTTTAACTACTTTTATCTATTCACTTATCGAATTAGCTCACGGGCTTCCGCAAAGAAGTGTCTGACTAAACTGCGTCTCACACACACGTGCAAACAGACGCCCAAACACACAAGTTTTAGCTGTAATATTCATGGATGAACACACTCGCCCGGCTAAACAAATTAAACACGGGCGCATCGAAATAAATATATACGCTTTCTCTCTACCAGAAACAGTTATAAAATAAGATAAAATATTGGAATAAAAAAAAAAAAACTAATCTAATTTTAGATTAACGTGAAATATATCACTATTCAATAATTTATCATGAATAAGTCGCAATTTATCATCATGAATAAGTCGAACCACGAAAGGAGAGGGGGGGGGGGGTAAAGAAATTCATCCCAAGGACGCGTTGGTAGAAAATGTTAACCGATAATAACGACTGAAAACCCAAAACAAAATCAACATCCGCAACATTCATTCACAACAGCGCGACGATCTCCAACATTTCCTGCCCATACAAACATGCACTAATGACCCCATGCTGGACGGTTATCCCACGGCGACGCGGTGGCAGCTTTTGTGACCTCCTGCACACCACGCACACACACACACGCGCGCACACACACACACAACACACACACACACACACACACCACATACACACATACACACACACACACACTACACACACACATACACTCACTCACTCACTCACTCACTCACTCACTCACTCACTCACTCACTCACTCACTCCTCACTCCCACTCCCACTCCCACACCCTCTCCCCTCCCTCTTACTCTTACTCTCCCTATCCCTCTCCCTCTTTCCCTCACACTCTCCTTCTCCCTCTTTCCCTCTCGGTTTTATTTTTCGTGTCCTTGTCATTTTCATTCCTTGCTCACGCTCTATTTTTGGTCTATCTTTTTTTCTTTCCTTCTTCTTCTTCTTGTCCTCGGTCTCCTTTTTCTTACCTCGTCTTGCGCCTTTTCTTACATCTCTTTGTCTTTTTCTCCTTTTTCCCTTGCCATGAAACTTTTTTGTTTGCCATTCAGCCCTTCTTATATGTGTATCAGAGACGGAAAACAGAACCGGGGACGCTAAAACACTGATTAATAAGAAAAAAAAAAACTAAAAAGAAAAAGAAAAAGAAAGAAAAAAGACGAGGCCCAACACAGAGAACGAAGAGAGGACGAAATCGAGAGAGGAAAAAAAAGAGGAGGAAAAAAAAAAAACGAGGAGAGAGGAGGGAAAATCCCCACAACCCCCACCACCTTCTCCGCCCCCTCCCCCCCCCCCACCCCCACCCCCACGCCTTCCCCTCCCTAAAAATGAGGCCATCAGAAGTCTGAAAGCGGGAGGGCCATTCCGGCGTAATGTGGCGGTGAGTGTGCTTCGCATGGGGTTCCGGCCGGCGATCACGCCCACCCCACAGACGCTAACTGCCCCCGCCGCCCGCGCCCTCGCATCCCTGAGCATCCACTGCGACACTCGCTCCGCCGCCGGGGAAAGGGAGGTGAGAAAGCTGCGACGAAGCCCCTGGAATAGCAATGAAGGGACCGCTTGGAAGAGAGGGAGGGGGAGGGGGAGGGAGAGGAAAAAAAGGGGGGGGGGGCAGGGAGAGAAGGAGGAAGAGGAAGAGGAAGAGAGAGAGAAAACGAGAAAAAGAGGGAGGGAAGGAAAAGAATGGGAGAGGGAGAAGGGAGGGAACAGGGAGAAGGAGGAAGAGGAAGAGAGAGAGGAAACGAAAAAAAGAGGGAGAGAGAAGGAAAGGAAAGGGAGAGGGTGGGAGAGGGAGAGGGAAAAGGGGGGGATAGAGAGAAGGAGAAGGAGGAAGAGGAAGAGAGAGAGGAAAAGAGAAAAAGAGGGAGAGGGAAGGAAGGGAAAGGAAGAGGGTGAAAGAGGGAGAAGGAGAGGGAGGGAGAGAGGAAGAAATAGAGAGATAGATAGTTATATAGAGAGACTGAGCAATAAGTTAATCATTGTTAAGAGTAATTAACATATAACCTTCAAAGCAGGTGAAAAACACATATTAAAAAAATCATAGCATCATTATTTTAGTAGAATATTACTTTACCGACATGTAGCTTTTTAATATTCTGCACAAGAAAAAAGTACACGGCAGTACATAAGCTTATGAAAAAGGTTTCCCATTTTCAAGTTTTTACAACAACTGACCTAGGCCTATAATTGTGTACTCTTGAGACATCCTAAAGGTAAATACCGTTTTATATGTCCATCGTAGAGGAACGCACTTATGGAAAAAAATACTCTAGCTTTATGTATCTATGTACATATTCATCATTATCACTGTTGCTGTTATTTTTACTAATATAATCACAATCATCTACAATCCCTGACATTAATCTTGTCATTATCATTATCATTATCATTATCATTATTATTATTATTAGAGAGAGAGAAGAGAGAGAGAGAGAGAGAGAGAGAGAGAGAGAGAGAGAGAGAGAGAGAGAGAGAGAGAGAGAGAGAGAGAGAGAGAGAGAGAGAGAG
>NW_020872157.1:277880-280380 GCF_003789085.1 Penaeus vannamei | reverse complement strand
ATTATATATACATTTCACACACACACACACACACAACATCACAGGGAAAAAACTAAAATCTTACACACACAAGATGACAAACACGGGGAAAAAAAAGCATATTCTAAAACCTATACCACACCACACACACACACACACACACACACACACACACACACACACACACACGACACATAACCACAGAAAAAAATCTAAAACCTTACACACACAGATGACAAACACAGGAAAAAAAAGCATATTCTAAAACCCATACACACACACACACACACACATACTCACTCTACCATCCCTATCCCCCCACCCCACCCCTTCCCATATGTCCACAGGTAACCGGAGATGCCGTGTTGTGCACCGAATACCAAGCGCTCAAAAAATGAAAGAAAAAAAGGAGAAAAAAAAAAACATGCCAACTTAAAAATGTTACAAAAAAAAATCAAAAAAAAGAAAAGAAAAATAACAACAACAATAATAATACGAGGCTTTGCGTTCGTCAGGCCAGGTACAGCTGGTGCAATCAGGTGGTATCAGGTGGTATCTGGTTGAAGTTCCGGCGGCCATCTTACGGGAATGCCTAGAGACAATAGGCGAGAGGCCAGCGGGATAGAGAGAGAGAGAGCAGGGGGATGGGGCTGGCTGATGTTTTTTTTCTTTTCTTTTCTGCCGGGTAGGAAGGGATGGAGGATCTTGGAAGGTGATCTAGCTAGATCGTGCGAAGAACAAGTCCGGAAAATGAAATATCGAGAGATTAAAAGTGGCAAACCCACTTGCTGCTTTCTTTTGTTTTATTATCGTAACAAAAGCAGTTAATACGACTCTTAAGATTACTATAAACAGTATTTAAATTATTTGTACATTGCTGTTAATTGTAAAGCAAGACAGTGTTTCGTGTCTATTTTCCAGCACTGCTGCATAGTCCAGATCTGGCGGTCCGTCCCCCAAGTACGGAGCGATTCTCCTCCTCCAGCTGCGGTCTCTGCCGTAAGGGTTCTCAGTGTGCTGCTCCTCGGAAGTTCTGGCCAGTTCTTCGTAGGCTGTTGTGAGAAGAGGGAATGCGAGGGGGGGTGAGGTCGTATGAGGGGAACGGGGGGGGGGGGTGAATGAAGAGAGTGGACAGAAGAGAAGGGGGCTGGCAAAGATTGAGGGAATGGAAGGGGGTAATAACGGAGAGAGGAAGGGAGTGGGGAATAGAGAGGTACGAGAAGAGGAACGAGGTCGTGAGAGTAGGAAAGAGGGGGGGGGGGGGCGCTATGGGCAGAAGTATGGGAAAAGGGAAAGATACGAGAAAAAGGGTTAATGAGTAAGAAAGAGGGGAGAGGAAAGAATAGGAAAATTGGGGTCGACTGTGACCTTGAATCGAGGGTGTCAAACTCAAAATCCTACGAGGGCCAGTCTTCATCTCGGCTACCACCTCGAGGGCCAACGGATGTACATAGGCCCCATCGAACTTCCCGGAACCATGTTATCAAAAATAGTCTTGCACCATATATGTACGCAAAGTATTTTACTCATTGCCTTTTAAATAGTGACACTAATGCGAACAAAGTGTATATGTATTTGCACTAGTCAACGACAGCGCCTTCGTTTAAACCTTTATTCATAATAGTTATAAGCACCTTCCCTTTGTAAAGAAATCATCACCATCATGAAATAAAGCTTATATACGAATGTTCAGTCTCTTCATCCTATATCCCTTTCCTTCATTAAGGACCATAATTTCACAGGCCAAAAGCCCTTCCTGTCACCCTGCGGGCCATTTCCGACCATCACGAGGGCCACACTTGCAACCCGGGCCATGAGTTGTCGTCCCCGCGGTAAATGAAGATGACTAGTGCTTGGAACTGCGATGTAGGAGGAACATGGCGACAGTGAACGAGGACGAGTAGGTGGAGGAAACGAAGGTGAGGCACAGCGAAATCGGAGAGAGGGATGCAAAGTGGAAGGGAGAAATGAAAGAACAACAAAAATAAATAAAATAAATAAATAAATAAATAAACAAATAAATAAATAAAATAAAACTAAATACTGGAAGGAGAGAGACGCATACAGAAAATGAAGACGAGGAGAGAACCAAAGAAAGATACATGAAAATGACAAGAATAATTTAGAGGATAAGTGTGGATGAGTAAAATCTTGGGATTAGAGAGGAATTGAAGAAATTGATGATAAGAGAAAAAATATAAAGTGAATGACGAAGGTGGAAGAAAAAGAAAAATAAAGGGACGACCAGGCAATATCACAAGACGAACAGAAAGACAAGGAGAGAGAAACAGAAGAAACGAAAATTTTCAGAAAATGTTGAAATAGAAATAAAAACAAAAACAAATAAAGGAGAAAAAAAAATCCGAGGAAATAACAAGATGAAACAAAGAAAAAGAAAGAAGGAATGCAAGAAATGGCAGACTAGAAAAATCACACGAACGCAGAAGATAACGGGCAGGAATAGAAGAAAAGGGAAGATAAAACAAAAAAGCGGGATAAATAAAGAAGGTAAAGATAATGA
>NW_020872157.1:261996-269496 GCF_003789085.1 Penaeus vannamei | reverse complement strand
ATTTGATTATCATTACATCATCAATATCATCATTATTCCAATCATCAAAAAATATTTCATTATCATCAATATCATCATTATCATCATTCATCATCATTATTCATCATCAATATCATCATTTATCCAATTATCATCATTATTCCAATCACCAATAGATATTCATCATCATTCATCATCATTATTCAATATCCTTATCATCATTATTCAATATCCAATTATCATCAATATCATCATATTCCTCAATCATCAAATATTTATTATCATCAACATCATCAATATCATCATTATTCCAATCATCTCATTATCATCATATCATCAATCAATATCATCATTATTCAATCATCAAAAAAATATTTCATCATCATTATCATCAATATCATCATTATTCAATATTCAATATCATGTTCATCATTACATCATCATTATTCAATATATCATCATTATTCAATATCATCATCAATATCATCATTATTCATCATGATCATTCATAGTCAATATCAAATCATCAAAAAATATTTCATCATCATCACATCATCAACATCATCATTATCCCTCGCCCTCATCCTCATTAACGAGGCTGAGAGCGCCCATAGCCAGCCCCTCCTCGCATGGCTGTCGTCGCAATCACCTTAACTTTTCCGCCTCTGTTTGTCCCTCTGCAGAAGCACGCGGTCGTTTCCACTAATTCTTTTCTCGTTAGTGGTTTCCTCGCTTTTATTTATTTTTTTCCCGTCCAAGCAAACTTAGCGGGGGTGTTTTTTTCCTTGGAGGATCGAGCCACGGAACACGCGGGGGGGGGGGGGGGAAGGGGGTGTGGTTTCTTGTAAGGTAGATGGTGGAGGCGTACGCACGGACACGGCAAAAAACACACCACACGGACACACATGGGACACATACGGATATGGACACACACACACGGACACGGACACACACACGGACACGGACACACACACATGGATATGGACACATGACACACACACGGACACGGACACACACACACACGGACATGGACACACACACACACGGACATGACACACACACACACACACACACACACACACACAACACACACACACACACACACACACACACACACACACACACACACACACACACACACACACACACACCACACTTTTGTGTATGTTTCAGATACAGTTCTATGCACAAATAGAAACTGAAATACACTTATCCATATATATCCATATGTTTGCATATAGATAAATGTGTGTAAAAACACAGACAATATTCAATCACTCACACACAATCATATATGTATGTGTGCTTATGTGCGTTAGGGTCCAGATTCGCTTCCATTCATTTCCACCCTGTTTGCTTTCTCCTTCCATTTGCCTCTCCCCTTTCGTAGCAGGGACGGAGAAAACACCTCAGTAAATCCAAAAATTCAGGACCAAAACTTGCCCCCTTCTGGAAATCTCCCTACTACAACTTTGTTTAAACTTCCTGCTCAATTGCTCTCTCTCTCTCTCTCTCTCTCTCTCTCTCTCTCTCTCTCTCTCTCTCTCTCTCTCTCTCTCTCTTTTTTAACAGCAAGAGTTCGTCTAGTTAATATTTATGGTGGCAGCGGTGGGATCCCCCTTTTCTTTGGCTGCACGATGTAATGGGTTTTATGATTCTCTCTATTTCCCCTTCTTAGAGCCCTAATTTTTATTGTCTCTCTAATGGTTACTTCTTGTCGTAAATTGAGAAACTCTCTCTCTCTCTCTCTCTCATTCTGTCTCTCTTTCTTTCTCTCTCTCTCTCTGCATAAAAGATATTTTCCAGTTAATTGTAATTAAGATAAACATTTTATTGTAAGTGCTTCTTAGAATCTACGGTAATAAAGATAATATATGATCTATAAAAGATACATTATTGAATGGATCTCACAACGCAGATAAAAGTATTATTCTTTTACCTTCTTTTTTATTTCCTTGCATGCTTACCCCCCCCCCCCCAATACGAAACATTATTTAAAGACCTTTTTTTGTCTTGTTATTGTTATTGGCGGAAATAACAGACAGTTTAAGAAAAAGGTTTTGTTCAGTCCCTTTCCCAGTGGCCATTTCTCAGCTGGAGGAGAATCGCGTCTTTTATCGAACTATGGCAGTTTCTCTTCTACTCGGGAGAAATATGATATAATTCATAATATATGAAAAAGTAATTTGCAGTATATAATGATGTAATTTGTGAGTTGGGTGAGTTTGTCTGCTTGTTTTGCACTATTTATCTGGACTCTAAAGGGAAAGTCTATTTTTAAAAAATGGAGTTATATTATTTTATCCAAAAACGAGAGTATCATAAACCGGTGGATAATGTTGATTACGAAGAATGGAGACGTAGGAATGAGAACGAATGACTTCACAGATATATTTCCCGAATGGAGATAAGAAGTATCGAGAGCCATAATATACATCTCTTTCGCTTTGATGATGATATTCAATCTCTTTCATACTCTTTTTCTTCTTATAATGGATCTATCTTTCTCTCTACATACATTCCTTTTCCATTTTCGTTAATTGATCTATCTTTCTCTCTACATACATTCCTTTTCCATTTTCGTTGCTTGTCATTTCTCTGACCTCATCTGTCACCCAATTTCGCCAGCTCTCTGTCTCTCTCTGTTACGTTCTCGTCCATCTCTTAACATGCATAAGGTCCATTGTTAGGTATTTTTACATGGTGTTTTGGGCTCTCGCTGTTCCCGTCTCCACACTTTTTTTTCTAGTATCCGTGTTGTTATATATGTTTTTTTTTTCACATTTTTTGTCCATCGCTGTTCCGGTCCCAACACTGTTATTGTTTTTATTATCATTATTTCCATTATTCTTATGATTATTATTGTCACTATTATCGTTATTACTATTATTATTATTATTTTATTAATTATTATTATTATTATAATATTATTATTGTTTTATTAATCATTATTATTATTATTATTATTATTATTATTATTATTATTATATTTATCATTGTTATTGTTATTATTATTTTTTTTTATTTATTATTATTATATTATCTATTGTTATTATTATTATTATTATTATTATATTATTATTTTATTATTGTTATTATTATTATTAATATTATCGTTATTATTATTATTATATTTATCATTATTATTATTATTATTATTATCATCACTATTAGTATTAGTAGTATTATTGTCGTTATAATTATTATCATTATTATTATTACTATCATCATCATCATCCTTATCGACCCCGACCTCGACCTCGAAACTCACCCTCCCTCCTCCTCCTCCTCCCTCCGCAGACACCATCGAGGAGCTGGACCTCCTGCAGGGGATCGCCGTGCCCTTCGGCGACCCCGACCACCCAGTACTTCGTCACGGGATTCGACGGGTTCCCGGCCTTCGGGTTCAAGGCCGGGGCGAGCATCAAGCACCCTTACAGGCTGTTCCTGCCCGAGCGGCTCTACAGGCAGTTCTCGGTGAGTGGAGGGGGGATGGGTGTGGATGGGGAGGGGGTGGTGGGGATAAAGGGGTGGGTGGGGAGGGTTGGGAAGAGGGATGGGGATAGGGGTATGAGGGGTGAGGGTGAGGGGATGGGGTGGGTGGATGGGGGTGGGGTGGATGGGGGAGGGTAGTGGGGGAAGAGGGATGGGATGAAGGGCTGTTCCTGCCCGAGCGGCTCTACAGGCAGTTCTCGGTGAGTGGAGGGGATGGATGGGGGAGGAGGATGGAGGAGTGGGGAGGATGGGGGGATGGGATGGGTCGGGTGGAAGGGGGGTAGGTTGGGGGAGGGTGGGTGTGATAGGGTGGATGGGGTGGGGATGGGGGTGGAGGGTGGGTGGGGAGGGTTGGGGGAAGAGGGATGGGGAATAGGGGTATGAGGGGTGAGGGTGAGGGGATGGGGTGGTGGATGGGGGTGGGGGATTGGGGTGGTGGGGGTGGGGGAAGAGGGATGGGGATGAAGGCTGTTCCTGCCCGAGCAGCTCTACAGGCAGTTCTCGGTGAGTGGAGGGATGGGGTGGTGGGGGATGGGGAGGGGGTGGTGGGTGGAGGGGTGGAGGGGGATGTGGGTGGTTAGGGGTGGATGGGTGGGGATGGGGGTGGGTGGAGGGTGGATGGAGGATGGGAATGGGTGGGGTAGGAGGAGGGTGGATGTGGAGTGGGGGAGGTGGGGGGAAGGGGATGGGGAAGAGGGTAGGGGGAGGTTGGGGGGAGTGGGGGAGGGGAATAGGGGAGGAGGGGTGGGTAGGGGAGGGGGTGGTGGGGTTGGGGAAAAGGGATGGAGATGAAGGGCTGTTCCTGCCGAGCGGCTCTACAGGCAGTTCTCGGTGAGTGGAGGGGGAGAAGTGGATGGGGCGGGGAGGGTGGGGGAGGGAGGATGGGTGGAGGTGGATGGGGGGTGGGGGGGATGGGGGGAGGGGAGGAATGGAGGGGGGAAAGGGGTGGATGGTGAGGTGGCTGGGGGAGTGGGGGTGGATGGGGTGGGTGGAGGGTGGGTGGAGGGTAGGTGGTGGCGAGGGGGAGGGGGGGGTTGGGGAGGGTGGGATGGGGGTGAAGGGGGATGGTCTATCCATCTATTTGTGGAGGAGGTGGGGTGAAGGGGGTAGGGGTGGGGGGTGGGGAATGGGGTTGGAGGAGGTGGGAGGGGAATGGGGATGCGGAAGTAAGGAGGAAGAAGTCCGAAGGAGGGAAGAGAGGGATGGAGGAAAAAAAAAGAGATTTCAGAAAATGGGGAAGAAGGGGGGGAGTGGTGGAAATGGTAATAGTAATGAGGGGGAAATGAGGTTTATTAGTGAGGGAGAAGGAGCTTGTGAGACTGTGAAGAGAAGAAAGTGGGGGACGTTAAAGAAAAAGGTAAAAGTGGTTGAGGAGAGTAAAAAAAAAAAAAAAAAAAGAGAGAATTATTTGATAAATGGATAGGTAGAATAGAATAATAGGTAGATAGATGGATAGAAAAACGAATCAGGTAAAAAAGAGACCGGTTTAGTGAAAGAGGAAGAACGAAAGAGGGAGAGGGAGAGAGATGAGATATATATGAATGAATGGATAGACGGATTGATGGATAAACGGATACATGGATAGACGGATAAATGGATAGATGGAGAGACGGATTGATGGATAAACGGATACATGTATAGATGGATAGATGGACAAATGGATAGATGGAGATGTGGATAGACGGATATATGGATAAACGGATAGACATATAGACGAATAGATGGATAGCTGGATAGACGGATATATAGATAGATGAATAGATGGATAGACGGATAGATGGATAGACGAATAAATAGATAGTTGGATACACAAATAGATGGATAGACAGATAGTTGGATATACGAATACATAGTTGAATAACGAATAGATGGATAGACGTATAGAAGATAATGGATAGACGGATAGAATGATAATGGATAGACGATAGAAGATAATGGATAGACGGATAGAAAGATAATGGATAGACGGATAGATGATAATGGATAGACGGATAGAATGATAATGGGATAGACGGATAGAATGATAATGGATAGACGGATTAGAATGATAATGGATAGACGGAGAGAATGATAATGGATAGACGGATAGAAGGATAATGGATAGACGGATAGATAATGGATAGACGGATAGAAAAGATTAATGGACGACGGATAGAATGATAATGGATAGACGGATAGAAAGATAATGGATAGACGGATAGAGAGATTCATGGGTAGACGGATAGAAGGATAATGGATAGACGAATAGAAGGATAATGGATAGACGGATAGAATGATAATGGATAGACGGATAGAATGATAATGGATAGACGGATAGAAGGATAATGGATAGACGGAGAGAATGATAATGGATAGAAGGATAGAAGGATAATGGATAGGCGATAGGATGGATAGACGGATAGAAAGATAATGGACAGACGGATAGAATGATAATGGATAGACGGATAGAAAGATAATGGATAGACGGATAAAGAGATTCATGGATAGACGGATAGAAGGGATAATGGATAGACGGATAAGAAAGATAATGAATAGACGGATAGAAAGATAATGGATAGACGGATAGAAGGATAATGGATAGACGGATAGAATGATAATGGATAGACGGATAGAAGGATAATGGATAGACGGATAGAAGGATATGAATGGATAGACGGATAGAAAGATAATGATAGACGGATAGAAAGATAATGGATAGACGGATAGAGAAGATAATATAGACGGATAGAAAGATAATGGATAGACGGATAAGAAAGATAATGGATAGACGATAAAGAGATTCATGGATAGACGGATAGAAGGATAATGGATAGACGGATAGAAGATAATGATAGACGGATAGAAAAGATAAGGATAGACGGATTAGGATAATGGATAGACGATAGGATAATGGATAGACGGATAGAATGATAAACGGATAGAGATAAATGGATAGACGGATAGGCATAATGGATAGACGGATAGAAGATAATGGATAGACGGATAGAATGATAATGGATAGACGAAAGATAATGGATAGACGGATAAAGAGATTCATGGATAGACGGATAGAAAGATAATGGATAGACGGATAGAAAGATAATGGATAGACGGATAGAAAGATAATGGATAGACGGATAGAAAGATTCATGGATAGACGGATAGAAGATAATGGAAGACGGATAGAAAGATAATGAATAGACGGATAAGAAAGATAATGGATAGACGGATAGGATAATGGATAGACGGATAGAAGGATAATGGATAGAGATAAAGAATAATGGATAGACGATAGAATGAAATGGATAGACGGATAGAATGGATAATGGATAGACGGATAGGATAATGGATAGACGGATAGAAGGATAATGGATAGACGGATAGAATGATAATGGATAGACGGATAGAAAGATAATGGATAGACGGATAAAGAGATTCATGGATAGACGGATAGAAAGATAATGGATAGAGATAGAATGATAATGGATAGACGGATAGAAAAGAATGGATAGACGGATAGAAAGATAATGAATAGACGGATAGAAAGATAATGGATAGACGGATAGAAAGATAATGGATAGACGGATAGAATGATAATGGATACGGATAGAAAGAAATGTGGATAGATTAGAAAGATAATGGATAGACGGATAGAATGATAATGGATAGACGGATAGAAAGATAATGGATAGACGGATAGAAGGATAATGATAGATGGATAAATGATAATGGATAGACGGATAGAGATGATAATGGATAGACGGATAGAATGATAATGGATAGACGGATAGAAAGATAATGGATAGGAGCGGATAGAAAAGATAATGGATAGACGATAGAAGATAATGGATAGACGGATAGAAAGATAAGATACGGATAGAATGATAATGGATACGGATAGAAAGATATGGATAGAACGGATAGAATGATAATGATAGACGGATAGAAGATAATGGATAGACGGATTAAAAGATAATGGATAGACGGATAGAATGATTAATGCGATAGACGTGATAGAAAGATAATGGATAGACGGAAGAAAGATAA
>NW_020872157.1:252865-254138 GCF_003789085.1 Penaeus vannamei | reverse complement strand
TAAAGGATAATGATAATAATAAAAATATGCTTAAAGAAGTGGGTGTGAGAGAGAGGAGATAAAGAGACGGGAGAGGGGAGAGGAGGTAGGAGGGAGAGGGGAGGTAGGAAGTAGGAGGAGAGAAATAGAAGGAAGGTTGGAGGAAGAGGAGGAGGAGGGGAAGGAGGTGTGAGGAAAGGGAAGGAGATGAGGGAAGATAGAAAAGGAAAGGGAAAAGGGCAGACTGATGGGGGAGAAAGAGGAGGAAGAGGGAGATGATGATAGAAAAAAATACAGAGAGACAGACAGACACGACAGACAAAAACAGAAAAAACAACACGTTTCCACTGATTCTTAAAAAATCAAAACACTTAAAAATAAAGAAAAAATAATACAACAACAAAAAAACCTTTGTTATTGTCATTCACTTTAAACCCCATAATACAAATTGATTGCTGCGAATCCACATTTTTTTTATTTTGAGGGAGAAACAAATAACCTACACACATAAATTTTCCATATACTCATGTTATTTTGAATGTATCGAAAGAGAACAGCATAGAGGTCATAGAAAACGGGCAAAGATATCATAGAAAACGGGTCATAGAAAACGGGCAAAGATATCATAGAAAACGGGTCATAGAAAACGGGTCATAGAAAACGGGCAAAGATATCATAGAAAACGGGAATTTTGAAGCGGTTCTTTTGAATAGATCATAGAAAACGTGAATTTTGAAGCGGGTCTTTTAATCATAGAAAACGGGTCATAAAACGCTGGAATTTTGAATCAGGTCGTTTGAGCGGGTCTTTGGAAGAGATCATAGAAAACGGGTCATAGAAAGCGGGAATTTTGAATCGGGTCGTTTGAAGATATCATA
Organism: Penaeus vannamei; assembly: GCF_003789085.1. NCBI lineage: Eukaryota > Metazoa > Arthropoda > Malacostraca > Decapoda > Penaeidae > Penaeus > Penaeus vannamei. Next base: position 253,281 of record NW_020872157.1, on the reverse strand, counting down.
GAAAGCGGGAAATTTGAATTGGGTCTTTTTATGCGGCTGTTTCGCTGTTGCGGGACGGGGCCTGCCGCTTCCGTCCAGATATATATGTGAGGGGAATGGGTGTGTGTTGGTAAGGATGTGCAAATGTGCGGTAGGTTTGTGCGCTTGCATTGTGTATGTTATGTTTATGTTGTGGGGTATGTGGATACGTGTTTGTATAGAGTATATGTATATTGGTTTATGTCTATCTGTCTTTTTTTATATTTATATCTGTCCGTCTTTTTGTATATTTATATCTATGTGTCTGTCTTTCTATTTATATCTATCAGTCTGTCTGTCTATCTGTCAGTCAATCTATCAGTCTGTTTGTCTATTTATCTATCTACATATCTCACTATATATTTTTCCTTATTTTCCCTTCACCTCTTCTTGTTCCT
>NW_020872157.1:235365-247865 GCF_003789085.1 Penaeus vannamei | reverse complement strand
AGAGAGAGAGAGAGAACGAGAGAGACGAACGAAAACGAGAGAACGAAAACGAGAGAGAGAAAGAAAAGAAAAAGAGAAAGAGAGAGACCGATAGACCGAGAGAGAGAACGAAAACAAGAGAACGAGAGAACGAGAGAGAACGAGAGACAGAAAAAAATAATCCACAGACCGGTAGAGGAAAGAGCTAGAGTAAGCTGCAAAACACACACACGTAGGTCCTAGTTGAGAGTAAGTGTGTGTATGCAAAATACTGGATAATTCGTGGCACGTTGTTGTGGTGGGGATGTTGTGGTGGGGGTGTGGGTGGTGGTGGACGAGATTGTGGTGTTGTGGTGGGGCGTGGGGATGTGGTGGGGGATGTTGTGGTGGGGCTGTGGGTGTTGTGGTGGTGGGATTGTGGGTGTTGTGGTGGGGATTGTGGGTGTTGTGGGGGGGATTGTGGGTGTTGTGGTGGGGGATTGTGGTGTTGTGGTGGGGGATTGTGGGGTTGTGGTGGGGATTGTGGGTGTTGTGGTGTGGATTGTGGGTGTTGTGCCCATTGTGTTGTGGGTGAGGAGATTGTGGGTTTGTGGTGGGGATTGTGGTGTGTGGTGGGGTGTGGGAATGGGTGTTGTGGTGGGGGATTGTGGGTGTTGTGGTGGGGGATTGTGGTGTTGTGGTGGGGATTGTGGGTGTTGTGGTGGGGATTGTGGGTGTTGTGGTGGGGGATTGTGGGTGTTGTGGTGGGGATTGTTGTGTGTGTGGGGATTGTGGGTGTTGTGGTGGGATTGTGGGTGTTTGTGGTGGGGTGTGGGTGTTGTGGTGGGGGATTGTGGGTGTGTGGGTGGATTGTGGGTTTGTGGTGGGGGATTGTGGTGTTGTGTGGGGGATGTGTGGGGATTGTGGGGTTGTGGTGGGGGATTGTGGGTGTTGTGGTGGGGGATTGTGGGTGTTGTGGTGGGGATTGTGGGTGTGTGGTGGGGGATTGTGGGTGTTGTGGGTGGGGTGTGGTGTTGTGGTGGGGATTGTGGGTGTGTGGTGGGGATTGTGGGTGTTGTGGTGGGGGATTTGGGTGTTGTGGTGGGGATTGTGTTGTGGTGGGGGATTGTGGGTGTTGTGGTGGGGGATTGTGGGTGTTGTGGTGTGGGATTGTGGGTGTTGTTGTGGTGGGGATTGTGGGTGTTGTGGTGGGATGTGTGGGTTGTTGTGGTGGGGATTGTGGGTGTTGTGGTGGGGATTGTGGGTGTTGTGGTGGGGATTGTGGGTGTTGTGGTGGGGTTGTGTGGTGTTGTGGTGGGGATTGTGGGTGTTGTGGTGGGGATTGTGGGTGGTGTGGGGAGATTGTGGGGGATTGTGGGTGTTGTGGTGGGATTGGGGTGTTGTGGGTGGGGGGTGTGGGTGGGTGTGGGTGCTTCTCTTTGTTTTTTTTCGCTTTTGCTTTTGATTTCACTGTGTCTTTTTGTGTTGGTTTGTGTCTATATCTATTTATCTATCTGTCTGTCTGTGTGTTTGTTTGTCTGTGTATCTATTTATCTTTGTCTGTCTGTATTTCTGTATGTTTGTGTGTATCTGTATCTATCTATCTATCATTGTATTTATCTATCTGTGTATCTGTACATGATATATAATCTATTGTCATTATCATCCCTGAACTTAGCCCTGTAATAAATCATTTATTAATACTATCTCTCTCCCTCTCTCCCTCCCCCACCACCCTTCTCCCGCCTCCCTCCCTCCACCCTCCATCACCCTCCTCTTCTCCTTCTCCCCTCTCCACCACCCTTCTTCCTCTCCTTCCTCTCACCCTCCACCCTCCTCCCTCTCCATGTCTCCTTCCACCACCCCCCTCCTCTCCCTCTTCCCCCCTCCCCTCCACCCCCTCCCTCCCCTCTCCCCTCAACCCTCACCCTCCACCCCTCCCACCCTCCACCCACCCCTCACCCTCCACCCACCCTCCCTTCTCCACCACCCCTCCACCCCACCCCTCCCCTCACCCACCACCCTCCCTCCCCTCCCCCACCCACCCCTCACCCACCCCTCACCCTCCACCCCACCCTTCTCTCCCCCATCCCCACCCTCCACCCTCACCCTCTCCACCCACCCCCTCACCCATCCCTCCACACCCCTCCAGATTCGCCTTCAAAGTAACCGAGGACGAGATTCACCTCTGGTTCAACTGCCAGCTGTCCAACATGCTCCTCGTCAAGAGAGTGCCGCTGCAGCTGGTGTTCGACTCGGCCTCGACCTTGTACATCGGGCAGGCTGGGGGGATCTTCAAGGGGGAGTTCGAGGTAAGGGCGAGTGGCGGAGGGCGGCTGGTTGTTGTTGTTGTTGTTGTTGTTGTTGTTGTATAGTAGTAGTAATATTAACATTATTATTATTATTGTTGTTTGTTGTTTTTTTTGTTGTTGTTGTTGTTATAGTTAGTAGTAGTAGTAGTAGTAATATTAACATTATTATTATTATTATTATTGTTGTTTTGTTGTTGTTGTTTGTTGTTATTATTATTATTATTATATTATTATTATTATTATTATTATTATTATTATATTATTATTATTATTATTATTATTATTATTTATGTTGTGATTAATGTTACTATCATTATTATTATTATTACTGTTGTTGTTATTGTTATTACTATTATTTATTGTTATTGCTGTTATTATTATTGTTATTGTTATGCTGTTATTGTTATTTTATTATTATTATTATTGTTATTATTATATCATTATATGTTGTTATTAATGTTATTATCATTTCATTATTGTTTATTATTATTATTATTATTATTATTATTATTATTATTATTATTATTATTATTATTATTATTATTATTATTATTATTATTATTATATTATTATTATTATTATATTATCATTACTATCATTATCATTATTATAGTTTTGGTATTTTTACTGTGCTTAGGTGTGGAAAAACTATTTTATTTAATCTATTAATAGTTTTTTATATTTACTTTTTTTGTATTTCTATCGTGTTGTGGTTGTGGCGAATTCCCGGTGAGTGAGAGCTGTTTCATTCTATTCATTCATCAATTAATTTATCTATCTATCTATCCTTTTATCGTGTGTTTAGTTAGTGAGAGATGTTTCATTTTATTTCTTAATTAATTGATTCATCTATTTATCTATGGTTTTATCGTGTTTAGTTACTAATTAGAGTGAGTTTGAAGTGAGGGGGAATTGTTTTATGTAATTTATCTATGAATTAATTTCTATTTTTTGTATTCTTATCGTGTTTCGTTAATAATTAGGGCTAATTCGAGATTAATTAGAGCTGTTTATTATTATTATTGTTATTATCATTATTATTATTTTTATTATTAGTAATATGTTTGATAATCAATGCAGTTTTGAGGAGAGTGTGATTAGAGAATCTTTTTTATTATTTTTCTGTATTAAATTTGTAGATAATCATGGCTAGTTTAGGGTCATTGAGATCAGTTTTTATTTTTTATTTTATTTTATTATGTCTGTTTGATTATCAAGTTTGGCTCTTGTTGTATTTTTTATATTTGCTTCGTCGTTTTATATATATATTTTCATAGTTCTTGTTTATTGTGTTTTTCTTGTTTGTGTTGTTTTTGTTTTATTGTTTTTTTTGTTTTTTGTTCTATCATTGCTTTTGTTTTTTTTTGTTTTATTATGTTGTTTTTGTTTATTTTGTTCTTGTTTTATTGTGTTGTTCTTTGTTTTTTGTTTTCATTTGGTTGTTCTTGTTTTATTGCGTGTTGGAGGAAGTCCCTGTTTTCTTAAATTGTTTATTTGTCTGCCAATCATCTATCTATTCATCTATTAATAACCAATTAACTGATTGACGGATCGATTTATCCAATCAATCCATTAATTAAAAAAATCACTTTTATTGGGCACTATCACTCGCATTTAAAAGGATAAATTTGTTATTTAAAAAAAAGTTGGATTTTATCTGACTTTGTTTTCCTTTTTAGGTGTTTTGTGTATTTGTATATTTGTCTGTATTCATCGACTGATTTCGTTCTTCATGTGGTTCTGTGTTGCTCACGTGTGCTGTATGTACGGGTGTAATTATGCTGAACAAGTGTATGCATACGTACATACATGCATACGTACATACATGCATACGTACATACATGCGTACGTACATGCATGCATACGTACGTACATATATACATACATGTACATACATACATACGTACATATGCATACGTACATTACATACGTACATACATACGTACATACATGCATACGTACATACATGCATACGTACATACGGCATACGTACATACATACATACATACGTACATACATGCATACGTACATACATGCATACGTACACATACATGCATACATGCGTACGTACATGCATACGGCATACATACATGCATACGTACATACATGCATACGTACATACATACGACGTGCAACGTACATACGCATACGTACATACATGCGTACATACATACGTACATACGTGCATACGTACATACATGCATACGTACATACATGCATACGTACATACGTGCATACGTACATACATACATGCATACGTACATACATGCATACGTACATACATATACATACATACATTCATACATACATACATATATACATACATACATACATACATACATTATATACACATACACATACATGCATACGTACATACATGCATACATACATACATGCATACGTACATACATGCGTACGTACATACATGCATACGTACATACATGCATACGTACATACACATGCATACACATACATACATGTGTACATAAACAGCATATACATACATACATTACATACATACATACATACATACATACATACATACATACATACATACATACGTACACACATACATACATACACACGCACACACAAGTATATAGACAGATAGATAGATAGATAGATATATATATATATATATATATATATATATATATATATATATATATATATATATGTGGTGTGTGTGTGTGTGTGTGTGTGTGTGTGTGTGTGTGTGTGTGTGTGTGTGTGTGTGTGTGTGTGTGTGTGTGTGTTTGTGTGTGTTTGTATCTATGTATGTATGTATGTATGTATGTATGTATGTATGTATGTATGTATGTATGTATGTATGTATGTATGTATGTATGTATGTATGCATGTATGTACATGTATATTCATGCCTCCATTGGATCATTCCATGCAAATCAGCGCAATTTCGAAATCAAATCAAATGCCTTTGTAAATTGGCAGCCTTCGGTATTTGCGTGTGAGTGTATATGCAGTACACGCCACACGCTCATACTCTCTCTCTCTCTCTCTCTCTCTCTCTCTCTCTCTCTCTCTCTCTCTCTCTCTCTCTCTCTCTCTCTCTCTCTCTCTCTCTCTCTCTCTCTCTCTCTCTCTCTCTCTCTCTCTCTCTCACGACGCTGCCTTCCGCCGTCGGCCGAGGGGGGGGAGGGGGAGGGAGGGAGGGAGGGAGGGGGGGGAGGGGAGGGAGGGAGGGGGGAGGGGGAGGGGGAGGGGAGGGAGGGGAGGGTCAGGTGGCTGAGAAAGGGGAGGGTTGAGGTGGGGTGGTGGGGGTGAGGTGGGAGGGTGGGGAGAGGGGAGGGAGAGGGGAGAGTAAGGAGGAGAGAGTGAGAGTAAGAGTGAGGATGAGGATGAGCGATGAGTGATGAGGGTGAGGGTGAGGGTGAGAGAGAGAGAGAGAGAGAGAGAGAGAGAGAGAGAGAGGAGGAGAGAGAGAGAGAGAGAGAGAGAGAGAGAGAGAGAGAGAGAGAGAGAGACAGACAGACAGAGAGAAAGAGAGAGACAGACAGAGAGACACAGCACGAGAGGGAGAGAGAGAGAAGGAAGAGAGAGCGAGAGAGAGAGAAGGAGAGAGAGCGAGAGCGCGCGTGCAGCCTGGCCACCGGAACTAATTAAACTGTGGCACTGGAGGCCTGAGGCGGAGTCCCCACCCTGAGCTCAGAGTCCCGGATGTGACGTCACTGCTTGGGAATACTTTTATCCTTTTTTTTACCCCTTTTCTATCTCTTTTTAAGGGGGTGGGAGGTAGGAGGAGGAGGAAGAAGGAGAAAGAAGAAGAAGAAGACGGTGGGGGGGAGAGGAAATTCATTTAATGCACATGAGATCAAATGCAAACGTGAAATAGAAAGAAAGTAAAAAAGAAAAAAAGAGTTAAAAATGTTGTTTTAAAGAACTACTTTCATATTCCTTTATTTTATGTAAACGTTTAAGCAACGTTCGCATCCACACGCGCCATAAACCCTATACATACGACATGAATAATTACACACAAACGGGAAGGATCATATTCTAATTAGATCCATCGCCATAATCGACCTTATTAACAAACTCGTTATTCGACTAATTGGAAACCCCGCTTTTGACTCGCCAGCCGACCAATAGGAAGCCACGAACCGACAGCGTCCAACGGCAATGCAATGTTAGTGTTCCTTTAACTAGCGCAGAGGTCGGATTCTCAAAATAATTGGTTCCGCTGCCACCACCTTTATTAATGTGGTCGAAAACAGCTTGGCTACCGTTGGTGTGGCGCTGGTCAGACCATGTGGATATTGAGACGGGTATTCGTGCGGTTTTATGTGGGTGCTACTCGTGAGGTGGGTGGGTGGGTGGGTGGGTGGTGGTTGGGGTGGGGTGGTGGGGGGCTGGTTGGGTGGGTGGTGAGGGGGAGGGGAGGGGGTGGGGGTTGCAGGAGTGTGTGGTGCGACTTCTTGTGGTGTTGGTGGGTGGTTTCTTAATTCTGTTTGTTTTTCTGTCTGTCTTGTCTGTCTCTGTTTCTTTGTTTCTCTGTCTTCTCTTTGTCTCTCTGTTTCTCTCTCTCTCTCTCTCTCTCTCTCTCTCTCTCTCTCTCTCTCTCTCTCTCTCTCTCTCTCTCTTCTCTCTCTTCTCTCTCTCTCTCTATCACACACACACATATATATATACATACATATACATACACACATATACATATATATATATATATATATATATATATATATATATGTATATATATATAATATCTTCTCTCTCTCTCTCTCTATCTCTCTATCTATCTATATATATATATATATATATATATATTATATATATATATATAATATATAAGATAGATAGATAGATGATAGATAGATATTATAGATATAGATATAGATATAGATAGATTAGCATATATAGATATAGATACAGATGTAGATATAGATATATGAATATATATGCTCTCTCTATTCCCGTTACCTATTCCTCTTCATCTTCGTCTTCTTCCTCCCTCTCCCTTCCCCACGCTCTCTCTCTTCTTCTCCCTATATCTCTCTCCCTGTCTCTGTCTCACTCCCGCTCCCCTTTCCCTCTCCCTCTACTTCTACCTCTAACTTTCCCTCCCTCTCCTTCTCCCTCTCCCTCTCCCTTGCCCTCCCTCTCCCTCTCCCTCTCTCTCCCCTCTTCTCCTCTCTCTCCCTCTCCCTCTCTCTTCCTATCTCTTTTCTCCCTTTCCCTGTCTTGCCTGTTTCTCTCTCCATTTGTCTATCACCCTCTCTCTCTCTCTTACTTTTCTTGCCACCCCTCTTCTCTCTCTTTACCCTCTCCCCCTCTTCCTCTCCGCACTCTCCCTCTCCCTCTCCCTCTCTCTTCCTCTCTCTCGCTCTCCCTCTACCCTCACCCTCCTTCTACCCTCTCCCCCTCTCTCTCTCCTCCCCCTTTCCCTCCTCCCTCCCCCTCTCCTCTCCGCTCCCCCCCCTCTCTCCTCTTCCTTTCCCCCTCCCTCTCCCTCTCCCTCTCTCCCTCCCCTCCCCCCTCCCTCCCCCTCTCCCCCTCTCTCTCTCTCCCTCCCTCTCCCTCTCTATCTCCCTACCCCACACCCTCTCTTTCTCCCCCTTCCCCTCTCCTCCTTTTCCTCTCCGCTCTCTCCCCCTCTCTCTCTCCTATTCCTCCATTTATCAACCCAATCCCATCCCTTATTTCCGTTTCCCATTCCTCTAGTAATGTTCTATGATTTATTTCGATTTATTTCTCCTCCTCCGAAACCCATAACAGTGATCAGTAATTTGGACTCATTAATTGTCTCATTAAGTGATTAGGGCTTCTGAAAGTTTGATTCTAATTAATGAGGGGCACTTTAATTGGCCTTTTGATGAGGTGGTTTTTGGTTAATTGCAAGTCCTTTTCTTTCTTAATTTGAGGGGTTTTGTTGTACTTTTTCTTTTTTTATTTGTTTTGTTGATTGTTGTGTTTTTGTTGTATTTTTTCTTTTTTTTTGTTTTGTTTGTTAATTGTTGTGTTTTTTTGTTGTATTTTTTTTCTTTTTCTTTTCTTTTGTTTTGTTATTGTTGTTTTTTGTTGTTTTTTTTTCTTTTTGTCTTTCTTCTTCCTTTTTCTTAATTGTTGAGTGTTTTTTGTTGTTTTTTGTTTTTCCTTTTCTTCATTGTTGTGTTTTTGTTGCATTTTTTTTCTTTCTTTTTTCTCTTTTTCTTAATTGTTGTGTTTTGTTTATCCGGTTAAGGTATTATTACTATCATTTGCATGATTTGCGTTATTAGTTTTATTAGTTTATTGTCATTGTCATCATTGTTGTTACTATTATTATCTGTTCTTAATGTTCTCGTTATTTCTATTATCTTTGTGTCATTTATAAAAACAATATATTAGCTTACGTTCAGAATTTTTTCCGTTTTCTTTGTTGCTTCACTTTTGCGGAATGAAAGAAAACCGTAAATAGAGCGTAAACTAGAGTAAAGTGTGATCGCCGTGCGTAAAAAGAACTTAATTTTATGTAAATTGTAAATATCATTTTGAGAAATAACGATTGTGAATTCTAGCGGTTGATGATATAAATCGTCTCTCGAAACCTTTTGAAGACGCGGAACATACTTGGATAGAGGCCAGCAATACACACAAAATATTTCCACTTCAATATGTTTATATAGATCGTCTTACAGTTTTTACTTCAAGATTGTTTATATAAATATATTTATGGAATAACAATTGTGTGTTGGATTGCACATACACACAGGTGTACAACATACTGCAAACCGTGGATACACACACACGCCACATAAACAAACTCACGCACATCCACACACACACACTAACTCACTCACACTCACACGCACACGCACATGCTCACACACACGCAAAATCACACGCACATGCTCACACACACGCAAACGGACAGGCACAGTCATAGGCACAAGCACACGGACAGGTACATGTATACGCACATGCACACACACACATGTATACATATCTGTCAACTGATCTATGTATGTATCTGTTTCGATTCCTGTCTTTTCCACGCACGCACACACACACACACACACACACACACACACACACACACACACACACACACACACACACACACACACACACACACACACACACACACACACACACACACACACACACACACACCACCGCACACCCACACACACAGACAGACAGACAGACAGACAGACAGGATATAGAGAGGACAGACAGAATTAATAATAATCCAACAAAACCATTAAAAGAAAACAAAAACAGATTTATTTTTCACCAACTAAGCTTATCCGGACCAAATCTCTTCTCTCTTCCATCCCTATCCATCTTTATCCGTTATTTCCTCTTCTGTGCTCCGAAAAGTTCCAAAATTCTCTTATTATCATTATTATCATCATTATTATTCCATCTCTTCTTATTATTATTATTATTATTATCAATTATTGCTATTATTGCTATTATTGCTATTATTATTATTGTTGATATTGTTATTTTCATTATCATTATTATTGAATAATAAATTATTCTCCCCCTCCCCCCTCCACCCCGATATTTCAAGCTGTCAGGAATACCGATCCATACCAGTACCACCCCGCCCCCCGCCCCCTTGGGCCTCCCCTAGGTGTAAAGAGCGTCCCCCCCTTCCCCCAGCCCTTATTAGGATGGTGGACGCCGAGGTGTGTGTGTGGTGTGGTGTGTGTGTTCTGTGTGTGTTTGAACTGTGTCCTGGGCTTAAAACGGGGGTGGGGGGGGAGGGGTCGGAGAGAGGGCTATGCGTGTTCTGACCCATACATGGTGTCTCGCTCTCTCTCTCTGTCTGTCTCTCTGTCTGTCTCTGTCTGTCTGTCTGTCTCTCTCTCTCTCTGTCTATCTGTCTGTCTCTCTTCTCGTTCTGTTTGTCTCTTTTTGTCTGTCTGTCTGTCTGTCTCTTTCTCTCAGTCTGTTTTCTCTCTCTATATCTGTCTCTCTCTCTCTCTTTCTCTCTGTCTGTCTCTCTCTATGTCTGTCTCTCTCTCTCTCTCTCTCCTCTCTCTCTCTCTCTCTCTCTCTTTCTGTCTGCCTGTCTGTCTCTCTCTGTCTCTGTCTGTCTGTTCTGTCTCTCTCTCTCTCTCTCTCTCTCCTCTCTCTCTCTCTCTCTCTCTCTCTCTCTCTCTTCTCTCTCTCTCTCTCTCTCTCTCTCTCTCCCTTCTCCTCTCCTCTCCCTCTTCCCTCTCCCTCTCCCTCTGCCTCACCCTCTCCCTCTCCCTCTCCGCCCCCTCTCTCTCCCTCTCTCTCGCCCCCCCCCCCCCACACACACACACATACGGGATGCCCATAGGTTGGGTTCGCTTGGGGAATTTTGCGAACTGGTGTGGCTCGGGGTCCGAATGTGGGGTCGTGTGTGTGTGTGAATTGTGTGTGTGTGTGTGTGTGATGTGTGTTGTGTGTGTGTGTGTGTGTGATGTGTGAGTGTGTGTGTGTGTGTGTGTGTGTGTGTGTGTGTGTGTGTGTGTGTGTGTGGTGTGTGTGTGTGTGTGTGTGTGTGTGTGTGTGTGTGTGTGTGTGTGTGTGTGTGTGTGTGTTGTGTGTGTGTGTGTGTGTTTCTGTCCCTTTCTTCTATCTGTTTCTGATAATGATAATTAATAATGATATCAAATGATAATGATATTAATACTAATAATGGTAGTGGTGAAATTTATGATAATGATAAAAAACTAATAATGATTAAATTATGATAAGGATAAAACAAAAATGATAATAATGAGAATAATAACAATAATGAGGAAAATAATATTGATAATAGTAAGGATTATAAAAATTATAATGATAACAACAATCTCACCAACAATAATAATAATGAAAATATTAATAGCAATAATAATAACAATAAAAACAATTGCAATGATAGTAGTAATAATAATAATAATAATAATAATATATAATAATAGCAATAATGATGATAACATCATAGTAATTATAATTAACGAGACATATCATTATGAATATTATTATAGTAATCATATTATTATTGTCATTTCTGTTATCACTATCATCATCATTGTCATTATCATCATTATTGTATTAATCATCATTAATCATAATCATCACCATCAATATTTCCACCATCGTTATATATATCGTCTTCATTACCATTACAGTCAACTCATCACCAACATAACATTTGTCATCATCACCCTCATCATCACCATCATAACATCCTCATCACCATGACCAAGATCATCATCATTATCATTCATTTTCGCCCCAAGGTCGAGTGTAGTGATTATACTTTGCACTTTGCGAGCGACATTTGGCAACTCCGTCAAACCCAACGAGAAGACGCTGCCCAGAATACATGCTTGGTAGAGTCGATCAGCTGATTAAGCATCAGCTGATTAGGCATCAGCTGATCGACTGGTATGGTGGTCTGAATTTTGGGATTTGAGTTATCGGTTTTGTTTGTTTGTTTGTTTTGTTTGTTGGGAGTGGGTTTCTGTGTTTTCTGTTTGGTGGGTATGTGAGGGAGTGGGAGAGGGAGGGAGGGAGGGAGAAAGAGAGGGAGATGGGAAGAGAGAAAGAGAGGGGAAGTAGGAAGAGGTGGAGGGAGGGAAGAGGGATGGGGAAGGGGAGGGGGGAGTGTGAAAAGAGGAGAGAGAAGAAAAGGAGAAGAGGAAGGAAAGGAAGAAAAGAAAAGAAAGAAGAGAAGCTAGCGTGGAGGAAGGAAATGGGGCAAGCCAGGAAGGAGGGGCGAAGGGTAGGGGAGGAGGGAGGGATTTGTCTAGGACAGAGAGAGAGAGAGAGATGAGAGAGAGAGAGAGAGAAAGAGAGAGAGAGAGAGAGAGAGAGAGAGAGAGAGAGAGAGAGAAGGAGAGAGAGAGAGAGAGAGGAGAGAGAGAGAGAGAAGAGACAGAAGACAGAGAGAGAGGAGAAAGACAGAGAGAGAGAGAGGAGAGAGAGAGAGAGAGAGAGAGAGAGAGAGAGAGAGAGAGAGAGAGAGAGAGAGAGAGAGAGAGAGAGAGAGAGAGAGAGAGAGAGGAGAGAGAGAAAGGAGAGAGAGACATGTGAACAGACATAACAAGACAGCACAGACGGAGAGAAAGAAGAAGAAAGAGGAAATGAAACAAGAGACCATACCCACACCTAAAAACAAAACAAAAACAAAACAAAAACAATAAAAATAAAAACGAACGACGAAAAAAAAAAAAAAAAAAAAAAAAACAGAAGAAGACCAAGCGACCCCCTTGGGCAACCCCCCGTCGACGCCAGCACCGGAGGGAGTGTCTGCCCGCG
>NW_020872157.1:210365-227865 GCF_003789085.1 Penaeus vannamei | reverse complement strand
GAGAATTTCGATAGAGAATATAAGCAAGAAAGTAATTACAGAAAGAGAGAAAAGAAAATACTTGATAAAGAGAATGGGAGAATTTCCGATAGAGAATACAGGCAGGAAAGTATGTTACAGAAAGAGAGAAAGAAAAATATTTGATAAAAAGAATGGGAGATTTTCCGATAGAGAATATAAGCAAGGAAGTATGTTTACAGAAAGAGAGAAAAGAAATATTTGATAAAGAGAATGAGAGAATTTCCGATAGAGAATATAAGCAAGAAAGTATGTTACAGAAAGAGAGAAAAGAAAATATTTGATAAAGAGAATGGGAAAATTTCGATAGAGAATATAGGCTAAGAAATTATATTACAGAAAGATCGTTAGATATGTATATTTCGTGTTGATGTAAACAGATCGATTTATAAGTAAATAGATGAAAATAGATATAAGATAAATAAACAAATAATATATAAACAGACAAATGCAAAAATAAAGAAACAATAAAATACATAAATGAATAGAGTATAGATAAGAAATAAATCCTAAATAGATAGATAAATAGATAAACAAATGAATAAATAAACAAATAGATGCAAAAACAAACAAACAAATAAATACATAAATGAATAGAGTATAGATGAAAATAAATCTAAATAAGATAAATAGATAAACAAATAAATAAATAAACAGATGAAAAAACAAACAAACAAATAAATACATAAATGAATAGATTATAGATAAAAAATAAATTCTAAATAGATAGATAGAAAAACAAACAACTAAATAAACAAACATGAAAAAAATAAAATAAAAACATAAATGTATAATAATCGAAAAATATAAATCCCTGAATCCTCCGCCGAAACAAAACCGCATCTGAAACCCCTTTCAAACCCTTTCCGAAAAGGGATCGAAACCCAGACACCAGAATATTTCACCAGTGACTCGGAAACCCCAAAACCTCTCGCCAAATACCGGGCAAGGTTGACCTTATGCAAACAGATATTGCACGAAGACGCTGTGCAAGACTTGATGAGAAAATGCGCGACCTTTTCCTCTCTTATCTGTGTGGATGTGATGAATGTGTGATATCCGCTTGGTTTTGTTTTGCTTTTTTTTTTTATCTGTTTGTATGTTTGGCTTTGTGGATTTGAGGGATTTGAGATCAATACGTGTTTGTGTGTATTTGTGTGTATGTGTGTGTGTGTGTGTGTGTGTGTGTGTGTGTGTGTGTGTGTATTTGTGTGTGTATGTATGTATGTGTTTTTGTTTTATTTCGTTCGTCATTTGTTTTTGTCTCGACATTTCCGCCGAGCGTATTTTTATTTTCCTTTTCTCTTTGTTTCCCTTTTATTTTTAATATTCGCTCCCCTCTTAATTTCACCTCTCTTATTCCTTCTTTCCTTTTGAATTTCCTCACCTCTCTTTCTTTCTTTTTATTGAGCTTATTCACTCTATTTCTCCTCCGATCGTCTTTTGTTTCGCTCTGGAAATCTTTGCGCACGTTGTCCACTCGACGCCTTGCCATGGTATTAATCTCAGTCGTTGTTCTTGTGAAAAAAGGGAATCTATTGTTCTTATCACTTCCTTCCGGTGATGAAACAAAGAAGGGGAGAGAGAAGGGGAGAGGGAGAGAGAGAGAGAGAGAAGAGAGGGAGGAGAGGAGAGGGAGAGGAGAGGGAGGGAGAGGGAGGGAGAGAGAAGAGAGGGAGGGAGGAGAGAGGGGAGAGAGAGAGAGGATGAGAAGGAGAGGGAGAGAGAGAGAGAGAGGGTGAGAAGGAGAGGGAGGAGAGAGGGAGGAGAGAGGGAGAAGGAGAGGGGGGAGAGAGGGGAGAAGGAGAGAGAGGAGAGAGAGGGGAGAGAGGGGGAGAGAGGGGGAGAAGAATAGGGAGGAGAGAGAGAAGGGAGGGAGAGAGAGAGGGTGAGAAGGAGAGGAGAGAGAGAAGGGGAGGGAGGGAGAGGAGAGAGAGAGAGAGAGAGAGAGAGAGAGAGAAGAGAGAGACGAGAGAGAGAGAGAGAGAAGAGAGAGAAGAGAGAGAGAGGGGGGGGGGGGGAAGACAGAGACAGTTAGACAGACAGAGAAACACAGAAAGAGAAACAGAGGCAAGCCAGATCGAGAGAATGGAAGAAATGGAGGGAGAGCGAGAGAGAGAAGATAGAAACAAAGAGATACGAGAAGAGAGAGGAGGAAGAGACGGAGAGAGACAGAAGAAAGACAAAGAAACAAACAAACAAAGAGAGAGAGAGAAGAAGACAAAGAAACAAACAAACAAAGAAAGAGAGAGAGGGAAGACAAAAGAAACAAACAAACAAAGAGAGAGAGGGAAGACAAAGAAAGAAACAAACAAAGAGAGAGAGAGGGAAGACAAAGAAAGAAAGAAAGAAAGAGAGAGAGAGAGAAGACAAAGAGTAATATTAAGAAGGAAAAGTCTCAGTGGCGGAAGTCCGTACTTGTGCTGGCTGCGTCTGCTGTTGGGTCGTGGGTTGGCCTGCTTGGTGTGCGTGTGTGTGTGTTTGGTTTGTGTCTGTGTGTGGATGGGTGGGTGGTGGGTGAGTGTGTGTGTGTTTGTTTGTGTCTGTGTGTGGATGGGTGGGGGTGGAGTTTGTGTGTGTGTGTGGGTGGGTGGGTGAGTGTGTGTGTTTGTGTGTGTTTGGGGATGTGTGTGTGTTGTGGCTGTGTGTCTGCTGTTGGTCGTGGGTTGGCCTGCTTGGGTGCGTGCGTGTGTGTTTGTGTGTTGTGTGTATGTGGGTGGGTAAGTGTGGGTGGGTGGGGGGTGGGGATGTATGTGTGTGGTGTTTGTGTTTGCTTGTCTGTGTGTTTGTGTGTTGTGTGTGGGTGTGTGTTTGTTTGTGTGTTTGTGTGGGTGGGTGGGTTGAGTGTGGGTGTTTGTTGTGTGTGTGTTTGTGTGTGTGGGTGGGTAGTGAGTGTGTGTGTGTTTGTGTGTTGTGTTTGGGGATGTGTGTGTGTGTGGTGTTTGTGTGTGTTTGCTTGGGTGTGTTGCGTGTGTGTGTGTGTGTAGTGGATGGTGTGTTGTTTGTGGGTGTGTGGGTGTGGTGTGTGTGTGTGTTTGTGTGTGTGTGTGTGGGTGGGTGTTTGTGTGGCGTGTGGTTTGTGTGTATGTGTGGGTGGGTGAGAGTGGGTGGGATGTGTGTGTTTGTTGTGTTGTGTTTGTGTGTGGGTGGGTGGGTGAGTGTGGGTGGGTGGGATGTGTGTGTGTGGGGTGGGGATGTGTGTGTGTGTGTGTGTGTGTGGGTGCGTTTGTGTGCGTGTATGTTTGTGTGTATATGTGTGTGTGTGTGTGTGTGTGTGTGTGTCTGTGCTTTGTGTGTTTCTATGTATCTGTGCTTCTTTTGTCTTTGTCTTTCAATACCTCTATGTGTGTGTGTGTCTGTCTGTCTGTCTGTCACCACCCTGTCTCTGTATCTCTGTCAAACTTACCATCATTTTTTTTTTTTTATGTAGTTTATCATTTTTTTCTTTCTGTTCCTTTTTCTTTGTCGTCTTCTTATTATCATCATCGTTATTCTCAGTTTTATTATCATTACTGATGTTATTATTATTATTATGATTACATTCATTATCAATAGCGGCAACTGTACCACCGTATAATCATCATCATTGTCATTATGATCATCACCATTAATCACCATCATTGGTATTACCATGCAATCACCATTATTTTCATCATCATCATTATTGCCACAGCAACTATCATCATCATTGTCATTATCACCACATCATTTCATCATTGTTAACAAGAGCAATACACACCACCATCATTGTTATCATCACCACACACCGCCGTCATCATCAGTATCATCACAAATATCATCACCACTACCATTATATCATTATCACCACCACCATCATCATCATCACAAATATCATCATCATCACCACCACCACCATTATTTTCATTATCATCACCATCATCATCACCACCATCATCATTAGTATCACACCACAACCAACCATCATCATCAGTATCACCACCACCATCACAACACCATCATCACACACCACAACCATCATCACCACCACCACCATCATCACCACCACACCACCATCATCAATATCACACCACTATCATCACTTCATCACATCATCATCACCATACCTCATCATCACCACCACCACATCATCACAACATCACACCATCATCACCACCACCACACACCACCATCATCACCACCACCAACACCATCATCACCACCATTCCGGTCACATCGCAACACGACACCCCACGTTGTCACCCGAGAAGACCCTCCACCGTGTCCAGGAAGACCCAACAATAACACCAAAAACAAAGACAACAAAATAAAATAAAACCAAAAAAAAAAAAAAAAAAAAAAAAAATAATAATAATAAATAAATAAATAAATAAAAAACAAAAAAACAAAATAAAACCAAAAACAAAGCTGTAGTCACAAGCATCACCACCATCACAAGTCACAAACTAGCCGATGTCCTTAAGGCGTGTTTTATAAGCTATGGGCTAAGGAGACACGCCCTTACGACACGTATCGACTTCAAAGATAACACTTGAGGTTTGGTTTGGGATTTTTTGACAGTCCCGAGGCGCTGGTTCGTCATTTCGTCAAGTTTGAGGTGTTGTGGGAGTATGGTGATGGTATGTGGGTGGATATGAGGTTATTCCTTCATTGTAGTTCAGTTGTGCTTGTTCATATTGTTGTTGTTGTTGATGTTATTGCTATGGTAGATATAGGTTATTCCTTCATTGTAGTTCACGTGCTTGTTCATATTTGTTTGTTGTTAGTGTTATTGCTATGGGTAGATATGAGGTTATTTCTTCATTGTAGTTTCACTTGTCCTTGTCATTATTGTTTGTTGTTGTTGTTGTTATTGCTATGGGTGGATATGAGGTTATTTCTTCATTGTAGTTCACTTGTGCTTGTTCATTTGTTGTTGTTGTTGATGTTATTGCTATGGGTAGATATGAGGTCATTCCTTCATTGTAGTTCAGTTGTGCTTGTTCATGTTGTTGTTGTTGTTGGTGTTATTGCTATGGGTAGATATGAGGTCATTCCTTCATTGTAGTTCAGTTGTGCTTGTTCATACTGTTGTTGTTGTTGGTGTTATTGCTATGGGTAGCTATGAGGTTATTCCTTCATTGTAGTTCACTTGTCCTTGTTCATATTGTTGTTGTTGTTGTTGGTGTTATTGCTATGGGTAGAATAGGGTCATTCCTTCATTGTAGTTCACTTGTCCTTGTTCATATTGTTGTTGTTGTTGGTGTTATTGCTACAATAACTGATGCTACAATTAGATTTTAATTATTAGGTAACAGTGCAGTCGAGGACAACTTAATTATAGGTTTGGTTGCATATTGCAGCTGGAATGTGGTTGCATTATAAAGTTTATTCCTTTATATGGTGCGGGAAAGTATAATTATTGGTTTGGTTATGAAACAAATACTAGAGTGATAAAAAGCGTATTCAGGATATAACACAATGGTATTTTCTAAGAATGAAATATGAGAATGTTGTGTTCTTCAATCTTCCTTCATCATTATAATGGTCATTTTATCTAATTATGTATGCATTCTTTATATCAATTCTGTGTCATCTATCTATCTCTTCATTTGGTTATTTCTTTGTCTATGAGAGTCAACCACAGACCCACCAACTCACGATAGATTGAAGTTATCTTAATCAATTCAAACTTCCCTGTATCTCCTTTTAAGTTTCATTAAGTTCAGTCCAGTCCAGTCTCGCTACCTCTTCAGACTCGGGCAATCACGAATACTATTGTTATTATTATAATAATACTTATTAGCATCACTATATTTACTATTATTATTATTATCAGTATTATCATCATCATTGTTATTGTTATTATGGATACTACGACTACTACTACTCCTATCATCATTAATATTATTCTTATTATTAAAGTCATCACCACCAAGACAGTAATCATCACCAACAGTATTATCATCATTATAGTACAACAATAACAAGTATAATTACTGCTTCTAATATGAAATCATTATAAATATTTTTTATGATTGATTATGCCAGTGATGATGGTGATGATGGATGATGATGATGGTGATGGTGATGATGAATGATGATGATGATGATGATGGTGGTGACGATGTTGATGATGATGATGGTGGTGGTGGTGATGATGATGATTATGGTGATGATAGTGATGATGATGGTGATGATGATGATGATGGTGATGATGATGGTGATGATGATGATGATGTGGTGATGATGGTGGTGATGATTGATGATATGATGATAATGATGGTGAGTTAAATCAACATATATTCGACCTAGTACTAGCATTCTATGATATCGAGACTGAATAATGGCTAAATAATCATTAGACGTCTACTATTGTGATGTCTACCTACTTCTACTTCTACTTTCTACTTCTCAGTGAAACAAAGAAACCACTCATTGAGATTTTTTTTTTTTTATGAATGTACCTCGTTTTATGAATGGGATTTTTTTATTATGAATGTACCTCGTTTTATGAATGGGATTTTTTTTTTTTTATGAATGTACCTCGTTTTATGAATGGGATTTTTTTTATTATGAATGTACCTCGTTTATGAATGGGATTTTTTTTTTTTATGAATGTACCTCGTTTCATGAATGGGATTTTTTTTAATTATGAATGTACCTCGTTTTATGAATGGGATTTTTTTTATTATGAATGTACCTCGTTTTATGAATGGGATTTTTTTTTATGAATGGGATTTTTTTTTATGAATGTACCTCGTTTTATGAATGGGATTTTTTTTTATGAATGTACCTCGTTTTATGAATGGGATTATTTTTATTATGAATGTACCTCGTTTTATGAATGGGATTTTTTTTATTATGAATGTACCTCGTTTTATGAATGGGATTTTTTTTATTATGAATGTACCTCGTTTTATGAATGGGATTTTTTTTTATGAATGTACCTCGTTTTATAATGGGATTATTTTTATTATGAATGTACCTCGTTTTATGAATGGGATTTTTTTTATGAATGTACCTCGTTTTATGAATGGGATTTTTTTTATTATGAATGTACCTCGTTTTATGAATGGGATTTTTTTTTAATGAATGTACCTCGTTTTATGAATGGGATTTTTTTTATTATGAATGTACCTCGTTTTATGAATGGGATTTTTTTTTATGAATGTACCTCGTTTTATGAATGGGATTTTTTTTATTATGAATGTACCTCGTTTTATGAATGGGATTTTTTTTATTATGAATGTACCTCGTTTTATGAATGGGATTATTTTTATTATGAATGTACCTCGTTTTATGAATGGGATTTTTTATTATGAATGTACCTCGTTTTATGAATGGGATTTTTTTTTATTATGAATGTACCTCGTTTTATGAATGGGATTTTTTTTTTATTAAATGGGATTTTTTTTATTATGAATGTACCTCGTTTCATGAATGGGATTTTTTTTTTTATGAATGTACCTCGTTTTATGAATGGGATTTTTTTTTCATGAATGGGATTTTTTTTTTTATGAATGTACCTCGTTTTATGAATGGGATTTTTTTTATTATGAATGTACCTCGTTTCATGAATGGGATTTTTTTTTTTTATGAATGTACCTCGTTTTATGAATGGGATTTTTTTTATTATGAATGTACCTCGTTTCATGAATGGGATTTTTTTTTTTATGAATGTACCTGTTTTATGAATGGGATTTTTTTTTTATGAATGGGATTTTTTTTTTATGAATGTACCTCGTTTTATGAATGGGATTTTTTTTATTATGAATGTACCTCGTTTTATGAATGGGATTTTTTTTTATGAATGGGATTTTTTTTTTATGAATGTACCTCGTTTTATGAATGGGATTTTTTTTTATGAATGGGATTTTTTTTTATGAATGTACCTCGTTTTATGAATGGGATTTTTTTTTATTATGAATGTACCTCGTTTTATGAATGGGATTTTTTTATTATGAATGTACCTCGTTTTCATGAATGGGATTTTTTTATATGAATGTACCTCGTTTTATGAATGGGATTTTTTTTTATGAATGGGATTTTTTTTTTTATGAATGTACCTCGTTTTATGAATGGGATTTTTTTTATTATGAATGTACCTCGTTTTATGAATGGGATTTTTTTTTATGAATGTACCTCGTTTTATGAATGGGATTTTTTTTTATGAATGTACCTCGTTTCATGAATGGGATTTTTTATGATGAATGTACCTCGTTTTGTGAATGGGATTTTTTACTATGAATGTACCTCGTTTTATGAATGGGATTTTTTTTATTATGAATGTACCTCGTTTTATGAATGGGATTTTTTTTATTATGAATGTACCTCGTTTTATGAATGGGATTTTTTTTTATTATGAATGTACCTCGTTTTATGAATGGGATTTTTTATTATGAATGTACCTCGTTTTATGAATGGGATTTTTTTTAATGAATGTACCTCGTTTTGTGAATGGGATTTTTTTTTTTTATGAATGTACCTCGTTTTATGAATGGGATTTATTTTTTTTATGAATGTACCTCGTTTTATGAATGGGATTTTTTATTATGAATGTACCTCGTTTTGTGAATGGGATTTTTTTTTTTATGAATGTACCTCGTTTCATGAATGGGATTTTTTTTATTATGAATGTACCTCGTTTTATGAATGGGATTTATTTTTTTTATGAATGTACCTCGTTTTATGAATGGGATTTTTTATTATGAATGTACCTCGTTTTATGAATGGGATTTTTTTTATTATGAATGTACCTCGTTTTATGAATGGGATTTTTTTAATGAATGTACCTCGTTTTGTGAATGGGATTTTTTTTTTTATGAATGTACCTCGTTTTATGAATGGGATTTATTTTTTTTATGAATGTACCTCGTTTTATGAATGGGATTTTTTTTTATTATGAATGTACCTCGTTTTATGAATGGGATTTTTTTTTTATGAATGTACCTCGTTTTATGAATGGGATTTTTTTTTTTATGAATGTACCTCGTTTTATGAATGGGATTTTTTATTATGAATGTACCTCGTTTTATGAATGGGATTTTTTTTTTTTATGAATGTACCTCGTTTTTATGAATGGGATTTTTTATTATGAATGTACCTCGTTTTATGAATGGATTTTTTTTTATTATGAATGTACCTCGTTTTATGAATGGGATTTTTTATTATGAATGTACCTCGTGTTATGAATGGGATTTTTTTTTTTTTATGAATGTACCTCGTTTTATGAATGGGATTTTTTTTTTTATTATGAATGTACCTCGTTTTTATGAATGGGATTTTTTATTATGAATGTACCTCGTTTTATGAATGGGAATTTTTTATTTTTTATTATGAATGTATCTCGTTTTATGAATGGGATTTTTTTTATTATGAATGTACCTCGTTTTATGAATGGGATTTTTTATTATGAATGTACCTCGTTTTATGAATGAGATTTTTTTTTTTATGAATGTATCTCGTTTCATGAATGGGATTTTTTATTAATGAATGTACCTCGTTTTATGAATGGGATTTTTTTATGAATGTACACGCTGAATAGCCAGTGATAGTAAACATGAGTATGGTTGTAAAAAGAGCATCAATGAATGGCGATTATATACCGTAGAGTTTTTGCATTTAAATGAAGTACAGAGTTCTTTTCGTTACATAATTCTTTTACGTGTTCGTTAAGGGATTCCTGTCCTTGGAGAAAATAGAGAAATGAAACGTCTTATATTACGTAGATTATCTATTTGAATAACAAGGAGGAAGATGGTGGATGGAAGATGGAGATAACGAGAGAGAAAATTTTTATTCAAATTTGATCGTAGAAGAGGTTTTGAGAATGGGAATAGTAATTGTGTAAATTTGAAAATAAATACAAGTTAATTATTTGATAATAATGACAATCATTAGTAAGTTTGATGAAGATTTGGTGGACTTTAAACAATATCATGAATATTAGTAATAACAATGATTATCATGTAAAAAAAAAAGTTAAACATTAGTAATATGCTTCTGCTAATCATAATGAAGGTTCTAATGACGATGATGATAATGATGATCATTAATGCCATGATGATTAATGACGTGATGAAGCTTGTTGTCCCATATTAATCATTGTTGATTTTGTTCCCACCATTACCATTTATATTGCCATCATCCTTATTATTGTTATCATTTTCATTATTATTATCATTATCGCGTGGAAAGGTATGAATGAGAACGAATATCTTCACAATACAAGAGATGTAATTTACCGGTTTCGATTATATCTTCGGCAGAAATACATACATTTGGGAGAATACACAACATATTTATATCACATGGGAGATATTTGTTCTCGTTCATACCTTTCCACATTTGTCAACATGAATACGGTTCATTATTATCATTATTATTATCATTATCATTATTATTATCATTATTGTTATCATTATCATTATTGTTATCATTATCATTATCATTATTGTTATCATTATCATTATTATATCAATTATTGTTATCATTATCATTATTGTTATCATTATCATTATTATTATCATTATTAGTATCATTATCATTATTATTATCATTATTGTTATCATTATCATTATCATTATTGTTATCATTATTATTATCATTATTGCTATCATTATCATTATTGTTATCATTATCATTATTGTTATCATTATCATTATTATTATCATTATTGTTATCATTATCATTATCATTATTGTTATCATTATTGTAATCATGCTCATTATCATTATTATCATCATCATCGTTTCCATTATCATTACCTCCGTTGGTTACAAGGATAACAGAATTAAACAGATTTTTACTTTTTTGTTTAATTTTCAAAAGTCATTATTGCATTTTTTTTTTTTACTAGGGCGTGTTGTAGTCCCATTCAGATGCTATTAAATTCGTTGGTATTGCGAGATAGGAAAATAATGAATGTTTTCTCTCTGAGTGCCTCTAGTTATGATCATTATTATTATTGTTGTTGTTGTGTTTTTGTTGTTGTTATTATTATTGTTGTTATTGTTATTGTTATTGTTGTTATTGTTATTATTAATTATTATTATTATTATTATTATTATTATTATTATTATTATTATTATTATTATTATTATTATTATTATTATTATTATCATTATCATTATTGTTGTTATTATTATTATTATTATTATTATTACTATTATTACTATTATTATTATTATTTTATTATTATTATTATTATTATTATATATTATTATTATTATTATTATTTATTATTATTATTATTATTATTATCATTGTTATTATTATCATTGTTATTATTATTGATATTATTATTATTATTGTTATTGTTGTTGTTGTTGTTTTATAATTATCATTATCATTTATTATCATCATTATATTGATTGCTATTGTTATTATAATAATGATACTTATTAGCATCACTATATTTACTGTTATTATTATTATCAGTATTATTATCATCATTGTTATTGTTATTATGGATACTACGACTACTACTACTTCTATCATCATTAATATTATTCTTATTATTTAAGTCATCATTACGACAGCAATCATCACCAACACTATTATCATCATCATAGTACAACAAGATCAAGTATAATTACTGCTGCTAATATGAAATCACTATAAATATTTTTTTATATGATTGATAATGCTAGTGATGATGGTGATGATGATGGTGATGATGATGATGGTGGTGATGATGATAATGGTGATGATGATTATGGTGATGATGATGGTGATTAATGATGATGATGATAATGGTGATTATGCCAGTGATGATGATATGATAATGATGATGATGATGGTTGGTGATGATGAAGAAGATGATGACGATGGTGATGATGAAAATTATTATGGTCAATAATGACGTTATAATTTTCATTGGTATTATAGGAATGATAATAATTATAACACATCAGTATCACTGTATCTTAATAATATTGCGAAATAATCTTAATAATTAAGATAACATTCATTCTATCATCATCAAAATCCCTATTTCCATCATTATCGTAACGAGGGTAATAACAACAAGGATAATAACAATAAAGATAATGAAAACATCCCTGATAACAAAGAGGATAACATTAATAAAGATAACAAGAATTTGACGCTGAAGACAACCCAAACTCGACCATATTACCATAACTGTCAACCCCAGCGATCTTTAAGTCCTTCTAAGTCCTTTTCTAATTCAAATTCGATTATGTAAACAACAATGGAACATGGCATTAGTCTGTGATTTTCGTTTTTTCGGTCGTTTTAGTCGATTTTCCTTTACATTTCGCCGAAAAAAGGTGTTTTTTGTTTTGTTTTTTTTACGAGTACTGTCCTGGTGCATCTTAGCAACTCGCGGTCTCATAGCACTGGTTTCTCGTATAGCAAGGCGTCTATAGCACTTTCTTTATCGTTTAAGAAAGAGAAAAGAAGGTTTTCTTACGTCGTGGGCTTCTGAGATGATTGATCTCATCGCAGACGAGATGGGAGTAGTGAAGAGAAATGATAAATGCACACGTCAGAGAACTTAAAAAATATGGGTGTCGAGAGAGAGAGAGAGAAAAAAAAGGGGGTAGCTGGCAACCTCATCTCCATCCGGGCTCGGGCGTGAGGGAGAGAGAGAGAGAGAGAGAGAGAGAGAGAGAGAGAGAGAGAGAGAGAGAGAGAGAGAGAGAGAGAGAGAGAGAGAGAGAGAGAGAGAGAGAAAATGAATTAAAGAAAGAGATAGAGGATGAAAAAGGGAGGGAGAGAGAGTGATTGAACGAAAAGATAGAGCTAAAAAAACGAGAGAAATAATGAAAGACAGAGACAGGAAATGAAAGAGAAAGAGATAGAAAGAATGAAAAGAGAGAGAGAGAGAATGAGAGAATGAAAGACTGAAACAGAGAGAGAGAGAGAGAGAGAGAAAAGAGGAACTGTTTATGCTCCTCAGGTACCTTCGCCGCGCCGAGTCCATCTCAAGACTCCGAACTCCTCAGCCTCTCAGTTGGCCATTGGCGTGGGAGGAGGAAGGTCACGCGCCGCGCTCTCTCTCTCTTCGCCCTCAAATCCGTACCTGATTTTTGTTTGGGAGAGGAACGTGTCCCGCTGTTGTGCCTTATCAATCCGCGTGTGCTTATTATCATTTTCTTGACGTGTCTTTCCAAACTGTGGATAAGAAAAAGGAAAAGAGAGAGAGAGAGCTATATGTATATATATATTTTTTATACTAAATAAGAGAGACTTGGAGAGATGTCAACGCGTTTTGGGATAAACGGACCAGATCTATATTTTTGATGCATATCACGTGACGCGTGGAGATCTATTAGCCTACAAACCCGACCCCAGGACCACTCCACAATTTCTATTTATAAATGCAAGTGAAAGATTCCCAACGAAGGATATTGAACCCTAAAACCCATCCCGAACAGTGCCTCATGAAATTATAACAAAAAACTGGTCTATAAAGATTAATTAAGCCATTTAATGAAGAGGATTTGATCTCGACACCCCGGTACCAATGTGAAAAAGGAAAAAACAAAACAAAAACACACGTAAGGCGAACACACACGCCCATCTACCTATGTATTGCCAGTCAGGGGAAGGAGACACGTAACTGGCGGTACAATGTTGGTGCTGTGGTTCGCCCGGCGGTTCTATCTGTTGGTTGTAACGCACGTGTGGTTGGTTCTCCTCCAGGGGGCGCTGCAGGAGCTCAAGATCTACAGCTCGCCAGACCTCGCGGCCGTGCAGTGCGATAGCAACTTTGCGGTGAGTACTGACTGCTGCTGTTCTCTCTTTGCGTGCTGTGTGGGGCGCATTTTTGTCGTTTTTTTTCACTATTTTCATTCGCCCTTTTTTGCTATCTTTTTTTTCATTTCTCTTTCGTTTCCTCTCTTTCTCTTTCTTTTCTCTTTCTCTTTTCCTTACTTTTTCTTCTGTGTCTTTTCTCTCTCCTTTTCCTTTCCTTTTTATCCTGCGTATTTCTCTCTCTCTCTCTCTCTCTCTCTCTCTCTCCTCCTCTCTCTCTCTCTCTCTCTCTCTCTCTCTCTCTCTCTATATATATATATATATATATATATATATATATATATATATATATATATATAATATATATTCCTGTAATCCTGTTGTTAATAAAAATTATGTGTTTTAATGTCGATATTTCTTGTATATATAAATTTGACACGTCAGGTAAGTCTAGGTAAGTACTCAGAGACAACCATGTTAAATTTTTACATATTTATTGTCTTTTTTTAATTGTCCTTCTATGTACTTCTATTGTTGTAATGGTATGGTATTTTACCGTGTCTTATATTACCTTGCAAAAATCCATAGCATTTTGATAAGCTTTGGTATTTCAGTTGGTATTGCAGACGAAATTTCACGGGAAATTAGGTTGTGTAGTGAAATAATCTGAGTTTAGATTTGTTCGAAATACAGATTTATTATTATTAATATATTATTATATAATATATTAATTTAAATAAGATAGGCTTATTTATGATGATAATACGTGTTTTATATATTGAATTTAAATTTTTTTTTCTCCCAAATATAAATGGAATTTGACAGTTAAAGAGGTTTTATATTATAGGTTGTCATTCCGTTTCGATTTGTTCAGAAACACACTGAACAGTTTAAACAATAGGCCTATGTGTAATTATACGTAAAGTTTTTTTTTCTTTTTTCTTTCTACGGCTTGTTAAAAACTGTTAAGAATTGATAAAAGCAAAATATTGGATATTATATTATTATCATTATTGTTATTGTTATTGGTATTAATGTTTTACTAATATGCTATCCCATCATCATTATTATTATTATATATATTATTATTATTATGATTATCATTGTTATTATTATTGTTGTGTCACTGCTTATTATTATTATTATTATTATCATTGTGCATCATTGCTATGACGGTTGTTGTTACTATTGTTATTATTATCATTATTCTTATTATCATCATTATTACAATTATTATTATTATTAATTATTATTAATACGAAGAAGAAGCTTTCTTGTCTTCGTCCTTTTTCTTGCAATGTCTTGGCTTTTAGGAGAGTTAACAAAGCGTTACGTAACTGTCATGGTCTCAGTCTGCGAGCATTCCCGAGCTTGCATGCTTGCTCAGGCACATGTACGCACACACGCTGACGCACACGCACACAAATATGCATACACATACAGCACAGACACAGGCACAGACACACACACACACCTAACGTACACACACGCACACAAAACATGCAGACACATACACACAGGACACAGGCACACGAACACAGGCACCAGGCACACACGCCCCACACACACACACACACACACACTACACACACACGCCCACTCTTACACACACACACGCCCAACACTTACACACACACGCCCACACTTACACACNGAGGGAGAGAGAGAGAGAAATGGCAGGGGGAGTGGGGAGAGGGAGAGTGGGGGAGTGAGTGAGAAGGACATAGAGAGAGCGAGAGAGAGAATAAAGGAAAACGAGAGACAGACATAAAAAAGAGAAAGAAAATACAAAAGAAACAGAATGAGACAGAAAAGAAGAAAGAAAAAGAGAAAGAGAGAGAAAAAAAAATGTCACCAATGCGGTATTTTACATTCTTTTTTCTCTCTCTCTGGCATCAAGTTTTCACGACAAGTCTAGCTTTACTTCCCGAAATTTATGATACTAGATAAGCATTCTGATAACATCCTTTACTCACTGTAAATGTTTAAAATGAGCTTGAATTTCAGATATTTTTATTCCCAAATCGACCGCTAGC
This sequence comes from Penaeus vannamei, assembly GCF_003789085.1. NCBI lineage: Eukaryota > Metazoa > Arthropoda > Malacostraca > Decapoda > Penaeidae > Penaeus > Penaeus vannamei. The sequence continues at coordinate 212,128 of NW_020872157.1, read as the reverse complement.
TTTTATATGGGTCGTTACTGCACACATCATGGGGGATTTTTTTTGTATAGAAAACGGGGATTTTTATGTTGTTTGGGAATATTAATGTCTTTAAGTAATTTGTATAATAGATTTTTTTTTTATCTATATGTTGGTTTTATTAGGGAGGATAGTGATGCAGGTTGTTAATGGTGATGATAATGATGAGGAGGATGATAATAATTGTAATGATGATAGAAATAATGATACTTTTGATAATGATAATAATAACAACAAGAACAATAGTATTGATAATAATTATTATAAAGATGATAATGATATAATGATAATAAAGATAGTTACGTAAGAAGAACGAAAAAAATGTTTGTGGTAATGATGTTATTACCGATAACAACAACAATAATTACAATAATAATAACCGTGGTAGCGATGGTGGTAAAGATCACAACAGTGATGATAACAGTAAAAACACGACTTTACAGCCACTACTGATAATAATAAAACAACGCTAATGAACATAAAACAGCGCATTCCAATTATCTCATTCTCAAATTACCTCTTTTTTTCAAACTTGAAGTTATAACGGTCAAACTCCACTCCTACGAGCCTAAAACTTTTTCTTTTTCCTTTTTTTTTCTTTTTTTTCGTTTTTCTTTTTTTTTTTCTTTTACATTTAATTCATTTTCACATTCTGGTGTCACTAATGGAGGATATATAACCCGACATAAAAAAGGAGAGAAAGGGAGTGAGAGAGAGAGAGAGAGTGAGAGAGAGAAAGAGAGAGAGAGAGATACAGGCAGACAGAGAGAGAAAGAGAGAGAGAGAGAGACAGAGAGAGAGAGAGACAGACAGACAGAGACAGAGAGGCAGAGAGGCAGACAGAGACAGACAGACAGAGACAGAGAGGCAGAGAGGCAGAGAGGCAGAGAGGCAGAGAGGCAGAGAGGCAGACAGAGACAGACAGACAGAGAGAGAGAGAGACAGACAGAGAGAGAAAGAAAGAAAGAAAGAAAGAAAGAAAGAAAAAAGGAAAACTATAATTTAATCATTTCACTTTAACAAATAAACTGTTTATTTGAGATAGCTGTTGGTTTATGGCTGTTTTTGAGGTTTATTTGAGGTTTATATAAAGTTTATGGCTGTCCGTATTATGCCGGGTGTCGTTATAGCGAGTGTGTTGATGATAAACTTGGGATGAAGGGAAGGAAAAGAGGTTTATGATAAAAGGTGAGAATGGGGAGGTAAACATGTAAAAGAGAAGAGGGAGAGGGAGGGGGAGAGAGGGAGAGGGGGNAGCGTTCGTCTAGGCACGCGGATGCATCCCACACCAAAGCCGCGAACGTGGTCTCAGGAGATATGAAGATGTGCCTCAGTGGAGTGAATGGAAGTGAATGAAATTATTTACAAAACTCTTGTCAGTAATGTTAGTTGTCCGTCCAGTGGTGTTGCCTTGACAAAATAGATTATACATTTTATCTCATTGTTTATATTTACAATCGTTATTGTACATAGCTTATTTAACATCATGTTTCGCTGATATACTGTTTAATAGAAGCCAAAGTTAGTACCTTCAACTCATGGTGTATATGATCATTTCTCAATAAACTTATGAATAATCATCGCATGTTTTCTTCTATTCTCCTTTTTCGTGTTTTGCTGAAATATGCAAGTACCCACAGAGGTAAGTCGATGATCGCCAAGTGACGCTCAAAAAAATAAGAATGCAAGTGATCTGTTTACCAAAAGTAGGGAACAAATAAACAAAATTGGGGGGGGGGAACAGA
>NW_020872157.1:190365-195365 GCF_003789085.1 Penaeus vannamei | reverse complement strand
AATGATAGAATAATAATAATGATGATAATGACAATAATGATAATGATGATAAGATAATAATGATGATATTTATGGCAAAAATATCACCAATAACATTAATAATGATAATACTACTACTATTAACGATAATAGTAAGAATAATATTGCTAACAATAATAACAATTAGAATAAGAGTATCAATAATGATTGTAATATCAATAGTAATGATAAGAATTATCCTAATAGCATTGATAATAGTAATAATAAGAAAAGCAAAAATTATGATAAGAACAACTGATAATAACAATAAGAATTATAACTATAGTAATAATGAGGATAGCTATATTAATAAATATAACAGCTATAAAAGCAAAAAACAAAAACAAAAACAATGATAATAATAAGTATAATGGCAATAATGAGGAATACTACTACTATTAATGATAATAGTAAGAATGATATTGCTAACAATAATAACAATTAGAATAAGAGTATCAATAATGATTGTAATATCAATATTAATCAATATAACAGCTATAAAAGCAAAAACAAAAAAACAATTAAAAAAAAGATAATAATAATTATAATGGCAATAATGAGGAGCGTCTAGTAGAAAAGTAAAAGAAAATGAATGAAAATAGCGAGAGATATCAGACAGCACAAGAGAAACCGAGGGCGACGGAAGGGCAAACAGCGTGAAGCCGAAATAAACGGGGAGAGAGGAAGAGGAGGAGATAACACCGATTTGGTAAACATTAAGAAAATCTATAAATGGCTGATATGGCACTGGCATTATGACCCTCGCATCCAGGCGTTCCGACTTTCCACCTTTGATGTATGGTTGGCTACGCCTATATAAGCCTTTCAATGACTCCTCCAATATAGAATATATACTTTTAGGTTATGATAATGTCGACGAGAGAAGCGAATATAATTAAGGATTCCTATAAAGAAGTATATTAATTCTTGTTCCATTATTGTGTAAATGAACCTGGTCTGTCTCGGCGTTATCGATTGGAGGAGGTGGATAGAGTCGAAATTCCCCTCTACTGCACCAGAATAAAGACCCTTACTGGCCAGAAAGGGCTCGGATAAACGTGATTATTCATGACATTCAAAAGTAAATACATGAATAGGATTGGAGATGATTCGAGATTTGAAGGGGTGTGATGGGCCAAGGTAATGTCCCTCCGGAGGTGTTGGCGGAAGAGAGGCGGGCGGAGGCGGAGGGAGAGAGAGGAAGGGAGCGGGCGGGCGGAGGGAGGGAGGAGAGAGGAAGGGAGGGCGGGCGAGGGAGAGAGAGGAAGGGAGCGGGCGGGCGGAGGGCGAGAGAGGAAGGGAGCGGGCGGGCGGAGGAGAGAGAGAGGAAGGGAGGGCGGGCGGAGGGAGAGAGAGGAAGGGAGCGGGGGCGGAGGGCGAGAGAGGAAGGGAGCGGGGGCGGAGGGAGAAGAGAGGAAGGGAGGGCGGGCGAGGGAGAGAGAGGAAGGGAGCGGGCGGGCGGAGGGGCGAGAGAGGAAGGAAGCGGGCGGGCGGAGGAGAGAGAGGAAAGGAGGGCGAGAGAGGAAGGGAGGGCGGAGGGCGAGAAGAGGAAGGGAGCGGGCGGGCGAGGGAGGGAGGGAGAGAGGAAGGGAGGGCGGGCGGAGGGAGAGAGAGGAAGGGAGCGGGCGGGACGAGGCGAGAGAGGAAGGGAGCGGGCGGGCGGAGGGAGAGAGAGAGGAAGGGAGGGCGGGGGAGGAGAGAGAGGAAGGGAGCGGGCGGGCGGAGGGCGAGAGAGGAAGGGAGCGGGAGGGCGAGGGAGAGAGAGAGGAAGGGAGGGCGGAGGGAGAGAGAGGAAGGGAGCGGGCGGGCGGAGGGCGAGAGAGGAAGGAAGCGGGCGGGCGGAGGGAGAGAGAGAAAGGAGGGCGAGAGAGGAAGGGGAGCGGGGCGGAGGGCGAAGAGGAAGGGAGCGGGCGGGGGAGGGCGAGAGAGGAAGGGAGCGGGCGGGCGGAGGGCGAGAGAGAAGGGAGCGGGCGGAGGGAGAGAGAGAGGAAGGGAGGGCGGGCGGAGGGAGAGAGAGGAAGGGAGCGGGGGCGGAGGGCGAGAGAGGAAGGGAGCGGCGGGCGGAGGGAGAGAGAGAGGAAGGGAGGGCGGGCGGAGGAGAGAGAGGAAGGGAGCGGGCGGGCGGAGGGCGAGAGAGGAAGGGAGCGGGGGCGGAGGGCGAGAGAGGAAGGGAGCGGGCGGGCGGAGGGCGAGAGAGGAAGGGAGCGGGCGGGCGGAGGGCGAGAGGGAGACACCAACTACGCCAGAGACCGGGAGGAGAGCAATATTTATATACATATGTGTGTGTGTAAATAGGTAGATAGATAGATAGATATAGATAGCTGAGCATGACTTCCCCTACACCTCGCAGCACAAAGTCCTACGCCGACAGTCACGAAGGGGAGAGTGATGAGGCGGAGGGAATGCGCGGACAACGAGGCCAAGGGCCGCTAAGGAGTCGCCCGGCCGGTGGGGGGAAGTGGGGGAGGGGGGGGGAGAAGAGAAAAAGGAGAGGGAGGAGGAGGAGGTTAGTAAGAGGAAGAGGAGGAGGAGGAGGGTGAAATGAGGGGGAGGAAGAGGAGGAGGTGGAGTTGGAGGGGGAGGCTAGTAAGAGGAGGAGGTTAAAAAGAGGAGGAGGAGGAGGGAGAAAAGATGGAGTAGGAGGTGGAGTTGGAGGGGGTGGTTAGTAAGAGGAGGAGGAGGAGGGTGAGTAAGGCGAGGAGGGGGAGGAAGAAAGTGATGGAACCCAAGAAGAGAAAAATATTAGAAATGGAGGAGGTTAGAATATGACAACAAGCGAAGAAACTAAAGAGAGGAAATAAGGAAGAAAGGGCAGAGGAAGGAGAAAAGGAAATTAAGAACAAGGGGAAACAAAGATAAGAAGGAAGAGAAGAGAAAATAAAACATGCAGAAAGAGAACATGCAAACGGGAGAAAAGAAGAAACAGAGAAGAAAAGAAAAGAAGGTAAAAAATGGAGCGAAATTTGGTGAATAAAAGGAAAATGACAATAAAGGATGCATGAATTAAGAGAGAAGAAAAAAACGTGAGACGGGAATGGGGAAACCGAAATAAATGAAAATGAGAAAACTAGAAGATATGAATCTACAATGAGAATCTACATCTAAAAGAATATTAGGGAGACTTTTAAAAGTAAGGAAGCTAAAAACAAGAATGGATATGAAAAGATAAGTAACTTTCTTTAAACAGAGAAGTGAAAAAAAGAAAATGTAAGAGATGACAGAAGAGAGAGAGAGAGAGAGAGAGAGAGAGAGAGAGAGAGAGAGAGAGAGAGAGAGAGAGAGAGAGAGAGAGCGGGGGAGATAGGTAGATAGATAGATAGATAGAGAAAGGGAAAGAGAGAGAAGGGGGGGGGGAAGATAAAGAGAGAGAAGGACGAGATCTCAGACACCCGAGGAGCGCAGGTTTCCCCTCCGAGAGCCGCCGCCGCCACGCAAGGAGCCCAAAACGAGGAGCTGTTCTTCGCTAAGCCAATTTGTTAAGCGCTGCGGGCACCCTCTCACCCCCCCCCCCCCACCCCCCTTGAGACCCTCCTTGCTGCCCGTCACTCTCTCTTCCCTCTTGTCTCTCTCTCTCTCTCTCTCTCTCTCTCTCTCTCTCTCTCTCTCTCTCTCTCTCTCTCTCTCTCTCTCTCTCTCTCTCTCTCTCTCTCTCTCTCTCTCTCTCTCTCTCTCTCTCTCTCTCTCTCTCTCTCTCTCTCTCTCTCTCTCTCTCTCTCTCTCTCTCTCTCTCCTCTCTCTCTCTCTCTCTCTCTCTCTCTCTCTCTCTCTCTCTCTCTCTCTCTCTCTCTCTCTCTCTCTCTCTCTCTCTCTCTCTCTCTCTCTCTCTCTCTCTCTCCTCTCCTCTCTCTCTCTCTCTCTCTCTCTCTCTCTCTCTCTTCTTTTTTTTTCTCTCTTTCTCTCTATCTACCTATCTATCTATCCATCTATCTCTATCTTCTCTCCCTTTATCTGTATATCTGTCTATATGTCTGTCTTTCTCTCTTTTTATCTGTCTATCTGTCTATCTATCTCTATCTCTCTATCTATCTCTGTCTCCCTCTCTCCCTCTTCCTTTGTTTAATTCCCCTTTCATCTTTCTTCACAGACCATTTTTCTACTTTCTTTTATTTTTTGTGTCTTCATGTTTCCCTTTCTCTCTCGTGTTTTACTATTTCCTTCATAGGCTTGAAATCTTAATCCTACCTTCATTGTCATGTTTCTGTTATTATTTTTTTCTATCCTTACTTCTTTCCTCTGCTTTTCTCCTTGATTTTTATTTCCTTTTTTCTGTTTACGTCTCCCCTCTTATTTCCGTTAATTCGCTTGCTTCCTCCTTTTAACATTGCTTCTCTTCTTCCCTTCTCCTTATTCTTTCCTTGTATCGCTTTTTTTGTTCTCCTTATCCTCCATTTCCATTTTTTCGTTTGTCTTCATATTTTTCGCTGTTTTACCCACTTGCTTCCACCCCCTGATCGTTTCTCTCCTCCATCTTTTCCTACTCCCACATTCTATCTGTCCCTTCTTCCGCTTGCTTTCTCCCCTCCCTATCTCCTTCCCTCCTCTCTCCTTCGTTTCTTTCCCTTCTCTCTTTTCTTTAACATTCCACTCTACTCTCTCTTCTCTGTCATTCCATGGCCTCTCATCCCTCCTTTCTCCTTTATTCCTTCCTTTCTCCCTTTTCATTGGCTCTTCCTCTCTCCCCTCTCTCCTTTTCCCACCCTTTTTCTTCTTTCCTTGGTCCTTCCTACCTCCCCTCTCATATTTTCCCCTCCCTTCTTCCTAATTCCATGAACCTTCCTCCCTCCCTTCTCCTTCTTTCCTTGGCCTTTCCCCCTTCCCCTCCTTTCTCCTTCCTTCGTCGGCCCTCCCTCTGTCCCACTTCCCCGTGTCCTCCAGCGCCTTGGCTCTCGTCCCCTCGCTAGCGGTCTCCCCCTCATCAGTACACCTCTCATTCTTTTAATTGTTTCGATTACTTGTTCATATAAAAATCAATCTATTTGGCA
>NW_020872157.1:157865-160365 GCF_003789085.1 Penaeus vannamei | reverse complement strand
GGGAGAGAGACGAAGGGCAGAGAGAGAGAGCGACCGAGAGAGAACTCGAGAGATGTAACGGTGCCGAGCCACGAGCCAGAGTTGAGAGAGAGAGACAGAGAGGAGCACCGAGGGAGAGAGAGGCAGAGAGAACATGGACCCAGCCCCCAGAGAGAGACGAGAGAGAACCGGAGGAGCCCGAGACCCCGACATGCCCCGGAATGCGAGTGACCCCGAGAGGAGAGAGAGAGATGAGAGAGAGAGACGTCCGAGACAGAGAGAGAGAGAGAGAAAGAGAGAGAGAGAGAGAGAGAGGGGAGTGGATAGAGAGAGAGAGAGAGAGAGAAGGTGATTGTATGTGTCATGGAACACCAGACTATATCTATTTATTTAGTTTGAAAATAGTTTCTACTTAATTTTCGAGAAAAATACTTGTAACACAACCAACCTAATTTATCATGATAGTTCAATTATTTCAAGACGATAAAAAAGCTTATTTATACAGCCGAAGCAAGAAGTGACGAACGATAATCACCATTTTTTGCTCTTCTTCATAATTGAGGATGTGGTGGAAACAAATAAAAGTATTGCTATCAATGAGATTAAATGCTTTATCTAATGGGGTCCGACCCGCCTGGAAGAGACAAACGGAAAACGCCCTTTTCGCCAATTAACATGGAGGCTGCGCCATTACCTTAAAAAGCAATTCAATCTTTCACCTTTTTCTCGTCTACAACTTCCATTTCCTCGACACTAATAAACCAATAATATTTGTTTTTTATCTCTCATGATTCGAACCACAAGCACGTCAGAGCGCGAAGGAAGCACCCAAGAACAAGGAATTTCAGACGATTAAAACTCCATTTCGAGTTGGCGAATCCTGCGTCAATTTTTATTAGCTCCGCGTCCGTTGTTCGGGGAAGGCTTTATGCTCGTTTATGCTACGAATCGCCGTTGATTAGCGGTCGTTCCGCGGCCGGTGGTCTGTCATCGGGACCGGAAACAACCGTTATCACGCGAAATCGCAAAAAAAGGAACAATGTAATGTATTAATTAGCAATATCCGGCAAATAATTGGGCTGTTTAACCAAGAAGGAAATGTGGTCGTTGCCAGCAAGTGACAGCTGGTTTAAGAGATGATTTGGTGGACGACTGAGGGCTTTTTTACGACCTTCCTGCTGTGACAATTTGGCGGAGATATCGACCCTCCTCCATCAACACGAATGACGGACGGCGCAAGATCGGCGCCGCGGGCAGCAGGCAAGGCCATGGCCGCCTCCCTGCTCGTCCTCGTCGCCCTTGCTCCTACGTCGCTTGCTCGTTTTCTCTCTTCTTTCTTTTGCCCTCTTCTTGGTTCTTCACCTCCTTTTATCTATTCGTGTTCTTCTTCACCTCCTCTTCGGTTTCTTCCTTGCCCCCCTCCCCCCTCTTTCTCCGAAATCAAATTCTCTCCCTCTTCCTCTTCTTCTTCCTCCTCCTGCAGCTACTGCTGCTGCTGCTGCTGTTGCCGCCGCTGCCGCTGCTGCTGCTGTTCCTCCTCCTCCTCTACCTTCTCCTCCTCCTCTTCCCCCTCCTCCTCCTCCTCCTACCCCACCTCCTCCTCACCCTGCTCCTACTTCCTCTTCCCCACATCTGCTTCCTCTTTTTTCTTCTATTTATTAAAATTTTCATTATTATTGTTGTTGTTATTACTCTTCTCCATCTTCTTTTTCTTATTATCATTCCTCTTCCTCCTCCTCACCCTCTCCCCCTTCTCTTCATCTTCTTCTTCCTCCTCCTCCTCCCCAAACGTCGCTGATTAAAATGATGTCACAATATCTATCAATGTCACTCGACGAAGACTAATGTGTTGATTGGAAATTCAGCGAAACTTCATTGTCGAAGGAGATAAAAACGGAGCTTCCTCCAACCTTAATGAATGAGCATTATCTTCCTGTCCAAATATTTTTACACCTGCCTGCTGCTCTGTCTCTTCGGCGAGTAAGTTTCCCTATCAGAAGTCCTCATCTACGAAGGAGGAAGGGAAACAAGGGAGAGAAAGAAAGGGAAACGAGAGAAACTCGTTTTTATAAAGATGGCAATCGCGTTCAATTGAGTTGAAGAAGAAGGAGAGGTTGAGAAGGAAACTTGTCCAACGTGGATCGATAGGTAAGCTTGATTTGTTGCGGGAATAATTTTGTCTTGTGGAGGAGCTTCGCGATGCCGACTTCGCTGATTTGGGGATTTTTGGAGAGAGCGACGCGAGACCGATGGACTGAGGTGGGCTGTTCTTTTGGTCTGGAAGCTTTTTCTTTTATTCTCTTATTTAATTTTGTGATAAGAAATATGATGATCTTTTCCCCATTGATATTGAAATGAATTATCAAGTTGTATTTTCACACACTCACAAACCAACACACACACACACACACACACACACACACACACACACACACACACACACACACACACACACACACACACACACATAAACACATATAATATATATATATATATAATATATATATATATATATATATAT
>NW_020872157.1:145365-147865 GCF_003789085.1 Penaeus vannamei | reverse complement strand
GCACATATATAAACGCATGGACAACAAGGAAAGGAATTTGCTCATGGTGGCTGAAATTGTTTTTAGAATTTACGAATAAACCAGTAGACGCACACGTTAAAGGCAATAAACGTGAGCAGGTTCTCCTTTGCCTTGTCATACTCATTTTTAGTTCAGTTACCGAAGAGTATGCAGTAAACATCCAGTATTGCTACAATCAACTTGAATAACGCCACCTAAACACCTTTTAAATCAGCGTCAAGGAACTGATAAAATAAATTTCACAAGTAAATGATACATCCCATGATTAGTGAGCACCATTTGCAGCGCAATTTCTGCGTGTAAACAACGAAAATTAAGCATAATTGGGTTAATATATAACATATATTTAGAATTAATTTCAGTTTTAAATTTCTCTGTTATGTGGGCTGAAAATAAGCTTCCTTCTCGCGAGCGTCACCCGGACCGAAGGCGAACCAGCCCACAGGTCGGCTTCTGCGTGCATTTTCCACAATTTGAGTCGCATTAAAGAATCGTCTTTCCGGGCACATCGAAAGTCTCTTTTTGGAGCTTTGGCTAATTGGTTTCCTTGAGGCTTTCGAAACAAATCATCGATCAAAGTCTTTGTTATCCATTTTATCGCCGCCGACGTCGATTAAGAGGTTGATATAATCGCAATTAAAGTCGTTTTACAAAGGACGGTTTTCTTTCCTTCCTCCTTCCCTCGGTCACTCCTTCCCACCTTCCTACACCCCCCTCCCTTCCCTTCCTTCCTCTTCTTCCTCCTCCCACCTCCCTCTTCCCTTCTCTTTATCGCCCTTCTCCTTCCCCTCTTCCCTCCTTTCCCCTCACTCCCCTTCTCTTCCTACTTCCTATGCCCTTTCTGCCCCCTCTGTCTTTCGCCTTTTCCTCCTCCCTGTTCCCTCCTCCATTCCTCCTTTTCTTCCCTCTTCCCTCCCCTTCTCTCTTCCCTTCTTCCTTTTCCCCCTCCACACCCACCTCCCCACTACTCCCTTCCCTCTCCTCTCTACTCTTCTCTTTTCCTTCCTCCTTCCTTTCTTTCTCCCCCTTCTCCCTTCCCTCCTCTCTACGTTTCTCTTTTTTCCTTATTCCCCTTCTTTTCCTCCTCCCCCTTCCCCCTCCCCTTCTTTTTTCCCTCCTCACTACCCTTCTCTTTTCCTTCTTCCTTCCCCCTTCCTTTCCTCCTCCCCCTCCTCCCATCTCCCTTATCCATTTCACTTTCCTCCTCTCTTCTTTCCTCCTTCCACTTCCTTCCCTCCTTTCTACCCTTCTCCTTTCCTTCCTCCTTCCCCTTTTTACTTCCCTCCTCTCTACCTGCTCTTTTCCTGTCCTCCTCCTCTCTTCTCTCTTTCTCTTCCCTCCCTCCCACTTTCCTCCTTCGCTCTCTCATCCTTGCTCTTCCTTTAGAAGTGAGAAATCGAGGGTTCTTTTGTGCCTTTGGCCCGGGGGAAATTTCAGCTGTCATATTTAAAACACTACCAAGAGTCGGGTTAGAAAGAAAGGAATTAATATTCTGTGCTGAACTATCGCCCGTCACCTTCTTTTACTTCGGATTCCTGTGAAAACGAGAGAAGTACGAAAAAGGGAAAGAGAGAGAGAGAAAGAGAGAGAGAGACCGACAGACAGACAGACAGAGAGAGAGAGAGAGAGAGAGAGAGAGAAAGACAGACAGAGAGAGAGAGAGGGAGGGAGAGATCAGAGAAATTAGACACAAAGGCAAAGACACAAAAACAGACCCAGGAAAGCAGAGCGAAAAAGCCAGCGCAGAAATGAAAGAGCTTAAGATCCAGGTCAAACCGGTTCTTGATGCAATTTCGTCAGACATATTTATAATCTACTAAAGTTAACAGTGTACTTAGAGTCTATTACATGGTGTTCGGTCATTTAATACTGTGTTAAATTTGATATCAGGTCCGGGAATCTGGTGCCCGTTAACAACTCCAGAAACTCTCACTCTCTCCTGCCATTTTCTCTCTCTTTCTCTCATTGTCTCTCATTCTACCACTATCTCTCTCTTTCTTCCACTGTCTTTCTTTCTAACATTCTCTCTCTTTCTGTCACTGTCTCTCTATCTGCCATTGCCCTTCTATCTGCCATTCTCTCTCTTTATGTCACTGCTTCTCTTTCCGCCATTCTCTCTCTTTCTATTATTGCTTCTCCCTTTGCCATTCTCTCTCTTTCTGTCATTGCTTCTCTCTCTGCCATTCTCTCTCTCTCTCTCTCATTCTCTCTCTCTCTCTCTCTCTCTCTCTCTCTCTCTCTCTCTCTCTCTCTCTCTCTCTCTCTCTCTCTCTCTCTCTCTTTCTTTCTCTCACTCACTCTCTCTTTATCTACTATCTCTAACCAAAGAAATATTATTAGGAAACAACGATAGTTTTAGAAGTGACACAGAGGCATTAATGAGCCACAGGTGGGAGGGGAGTTTTCCATTTACACACTCAGACACACACACACACACACACACACACACACACACACACACACACACACACACACACAC
>NW_020872157.1:116898-119398 GCF_003789085.1 Penaeus vannamei | reverse complement strand
ATATTAATGATTATAATAATGATAAAAATTACGATTTTTATTATTATTATAATAGTAGTAATGATAACAAAATAAGAATGACAAGGATAATAATGATAACAATAACGATGATTACTATTATCATAGTAATGATAATAATAAGAAGGATGATAATAATAGGAAGAAGAAGAATGATGATGATGATAATGGTTATAATAATTATTATGGTTATTACAATAGTAATAATGAAAATAATAATAATAATAACAATAATAATAACGATAGTAATAACAATAATAATAATGGTAGTAATAACAATAATAATAATGATAACAAGAATAATAATGATGATAATGATATTGGCATTGCTTATAATATTGACAACAATGATAATGATAATGATGATAGTAATAACAGTAACAAGAATAATGATACTAGCAATAATAATAATGATGATATCAGTGATGACAATAATGGTGATAACAATAATAATGATAATGATGATAATAATAATGATGATAATAATGATAATGAAAATGATAGTTTTGATCATTATTATAATAATAATAATGGTGATGATGATGGTAATAATAATAATAATGATAATTATAATAAAAATGATAATGATATTAATAATAATAACAACAACAATAATAATAATAATGATAATAATGATAATAACAATAATAACAATGATGGTAATAATGATAATGATAAAGATGATTATGATGATGATGATAACAACAACAAAAACAACAATAGTAATGATGATGATAATGATAATGGAAATAATAATAATAAGAATAATGATAATAATAACCATTGTTATTATAATGATAATAATAAAAATGAAAATTATGATAACAATAATAGAAATGAAAATAATGATAATAATAAAAAAATAAAAATGATAATAATGATAATAATAATAATAATAATAATAATAATAATAATAATAATAATAATAATAATAATGAGGAGGAGGAGGAGGATAAACATGATAAAATTGTAATCAAAATAATGATAATGATAATAACATTAAAAAGAGAGAGGGGCTCACTCTCGTTCATCCTGTGCTTCTCCTTCTTCCTTTCACTCTCATTCGTTCTCTCCCTCTCCTTGCCGTGCACCTTCCTTCACTTCTCCTTCCATTCAACGCCAATAACTTTCTTGCTTCAATTCCACACTTGAGCCTTTTTACACAAAGAGCCAAAGATAACGGCAGGTGCGAGTGTCCGATTTGCATGGAGAAGCTAATTATTTCGATGGATCTGGACCAGGTGTGGCCTTCGACTTAGCGATGGGCACACACATACACACACACACACAGACACACACACACACGCGCGCGCGCGCACACATACATATATGTGTGTGTGTAGAGAGAGAGAGAGAAAATGAAATAAAGGAGAAAAATAGAGATATGGAGGTCTTTCTAAGCCTGCGAAAGGCCGTCCACTCGTCCGCTTCACAGAGCCATGGGCGGCGGTCGTCGAGGAGTCCAGCTGAACGTTTCCCCTCATATCCTTGTCTTGTCCATCACCAATGACAGGAAATGAAGCGTCGGGCGAGAGAAGGGAAAATATGAAGAAAATATATATATATGAAAACAGTCTCATAAAAAGTGTAACACGATCGCAGGAATAAAGGGCAGACTCTCCGCGCCCTGCTATTTAGAGGGCGCCTGGCTACCTGCGCCGGCCGCAATTCTTGCAGAAGGGCTGCGAGGTCGGCCGCTCGGGGTCGTCTTCGTCTCCGGGAGACAGATGTCATTCGGAGGCCCTTCTAGCTATCGCCGGCGTGCATCTCGGCCTCCGTCGTCTCGCGGCTCGGGAGATGGATCACTGCAGCCGCGGCAGAAGGCTTCCCTTGCGTCGCCTGGGATGGAAGGGAAAGGTCTGGGTCCCAGGTCGAGGAAGGTTGTTTATGTCTTATGTACCGAGTGCGTCTGGAGGGGCAGAAGAGGCTGGAGGCCAACACTATCTTTTATTATCATTATTGTTGCCTAGTGCCTTGCCAAAATTATTAGAATCGTCAGCTTCCCGTTTGACATGTTACTGGCATTCCAAAAGAAAAATTACGTTATAATCTATTTAACCCTTAATTATTTGACTTTTCAAATTCATATGTTCTTTCATTTCTTCTTGATTAAGGCTTTCTTCTCGAATGATTCCAATGTCTGTTTCTCATGTGCGGTTTCTTCTGTCTTTACACTTTCCCCTTTTCATCCCCCTTCCTCCCCTTCCCCTTTTCATCCCCTTCCCTCCCCGGCTCTCCCCTAGCATCTCCATCCGGACCCCTCCCTCCCTCCCGCCCCGCCCCGCAACCCAAAAGGAGTGCGAGTGGGTGATGGAGGGTGAGTGCAGGGGGGGGGGGGGGATGCGGGCGTGGTGGGCGGGGGTCGGTGGACCTCACATTGACGTCCTGGCCGGTGACGGGCGAATGACGATAAACGCCGACCTAATTATGATATCAAACAGGCGTACAGAGACAAGTGAGTGATAGGCGTTCTTTTTGCTCC
>NW_020872157.1:99398-109398 GCF_003789085.1 Penaeus vannamei | reverse complement strand
TTGTACAGTATATAGGTATAGTAAATACTATGATAGATAGAATAGTAGTAGTATATAATATATATATATATATATATGTATATATATATATACTATATATCATACATAATATATATATATAATATATAGAGATTAATTAATAAAATAAGTTTATATACTATATAAAGAAAGGAATACTAGAAGAAGTATAATATAGATAGAACATATAATAATCTGATGTGTGTGTGTGTGTGTGTAAATGGTGTGTGTGTGTGTGTGTGATGTGTGGGAATGTGTGTATGTTGTGTGTGTGTGTGCTGTGTGTTGTGTTGTGTGTGTGTGTTGACTTCGAGTATGATGAGTGATGTGTGTGTGGTGGGTGTGTGTGTTGAGTGTAGTGTTGTGTGTGTGTACTATATAACTCATATATATATATTCATATATGACTTATATAGTATATAATATATACATAGATTATATATATAGTATATGTAATAAAATTACTACTATATATATAAATATACGTAGTACTATATATATATGCGTGTGTGTGTGTGTGTGTGTGTGTGTGTGTGTGTGTGGTGTGTTGTGTGTGTGTGTTGTGTTGTGTGGTGTGTGTGTGTGTGTGTGTTTTTTATGTGTGTGGTGTGTGTGTGTTGTGTGGTGTGTGGTGTGTGTGCTATGTGTGGCATGTGTGCTATATGCATAGTATATAGAATACATATATATATATATGGATTTATATATATATGTATATATATATACGATAATATATATATATATATATATAATATATATATATATATGTATATATACACTATAGTAATATATATATTATATATATATATATATATATATGTATATATATATAATATATGATATAATATATGTTTATATATATATATATATATATATATATATATTTATATATTATATTATATATATATAGATATAATACTATATAATAATATATATATATACATATAATACACACACACACACACACACACCACACACACACACACACACACACACACACACATATATATAATATATATATATATATATTATATATATATATATATATATATATATATATATATGTATGTATGTATGTATATATATTATATATATTATATATATATAGTACATAAGATATATATATATATATATATATATATATATATATTATATATATATACATATATATCACATGTACACACACACACCACACACACACACACACACACACACACACAAACACACACACACACACACACACACACACACACACACATACACAAAATACTTGTTATTGTTATTTCATTCTCATTATCATCATTATCTTCATTATCATTATTATTATTATCCTCATCATAACTTTGATGATAATGATAATGAAAAAATTATAGTGATGGGAAAGATAATGACAGTTAAAATATTCTAATGATAACAAAAATAGTAATATTGATGATGATGCTAATGACAGTAATAGCAATAATAATGTTTATTATTACTATCATTATTATTATCATTATTGTCATTATAATAAAAACGCCACGCAAGCAACTGTCAAGCAGAGACAACTCAAAGCTACTCTGCGCCTGTTTTTTATTGTGTCTTAATTGGATTCACATTAATCAGAGGACGTAAAAAGTATCTGTGGTATTAAGCTAATAAGCGACCGGCCATTATCTTCGTTGTGGTTTTTGCCCGTCGCTGTTTACTTTCTTTGTCCGTTTTCTCTTTGACTTTCTCTCCTCCTCTCTTTATCTGGCTTTGTTTGTTTGTAGAGATGTACATATGTCGGAATGTTGTGTGTGTGTGTTTATGTGCATGTATGTGTGTGTGTGTTTATGTGCATGTATGTGTGTGTGTATAACTATCTTTATTTCCTATCTTAGTCTTTCATTTTGTAACCGTGTGGCCCATCTCTCCATCCTCCTAAAACTGTTGTCGTTAATAAACATCGATTTTGATTCGATGTCCATCTATCACCCAATATAATCATCACGTGATTTGTTTCATTAGCAATCATTCATCCTCTACTCCTTCCCCCTCCCTCCCTCATTCCCCTCCCCTTCCCTCGCCTCTCTCCCTCACCCCCCCCCTCCTCTCCCCTCTCTACCGTCTCTCTTCCTCATTCCCTCCCCCTCCCCTTCCGCCTCACCGTCCCCGCTTTCCCCGTCCCCGTCCCATTCATCCCCCCTTCCCTCCCCCTCCCTCCCCGAGACGCTTCCTCCCCTATCGATTCTTTCCAAAGGATCTAACTCCCTTTCGTGACGTTTGATCTCAATGGAAAACAAAATAGCGTCGAAGGTACAAGCAATTTTTTATATATATATTTAAGATCAAGGCTAATAGAAGATCTAATTAATGGAAGATTAAACTCACATTTGCGATTACTAATCCTGAAGGAGTCACGAAATTCAAGAATTAATGTGTCTTCAAGAACTCGCCAATTTCGACCCAAAAGAGAACGGCCATCAGACATTTTTCTTTTGATTTTAATTCGGGAGAAAATGATAACTGCTGAAAATGTTGATTGGCCATGATTGGTGCCCTCCCCCTCCCCTCCCCCTAAGGCCTAAATCTTTCAATAATCGGTTTGATATTATGACCTAAGGGGATTGACTTTATTGTTATTTATGTCTTTGATTATCAATCTGTAATCATCTATTACGTAATAATAACAACGGTTTATCGCCATTTTCCTGAATCGGGGTTAAGAGAAAGTGACTCGTTTTCTCTCTTTGCCGAAGTGATGTTTCTATCAAAGACACAATACATCTTCCCTGGCGGCGGACGGGGAATAAAGGAGAGATAGGAAGGTGGAGGAGAAGGGCGGGGGAAGGGGGGAGGAAGGGGTGGAAGAGTGAGAAGGGGTAGAGGAAGTATAGGGGGGGGTGGAAGAGTGGGAAGGGGGAGAAGGGGAGGGGGTAAGATGAGAGGGAGGAAAGAGGGAGGGGAAGGAGAAAGGGGGGAGGGGTAGATGAGGGAGGGGGAAGAGGAGGAAGAGAGAAGAGTGGAGAGGGAAAGAGGAGGAGAGGAAGGGGAGGTGGAAGAGTGGGAAGGGGGTAGAGGAGGGAGGGGGAGAGATGGAAACGGGCGAAAAGGTAAAAAAGTTAGGAGGGCAGAGGGGCAGGAGGGGAGAAAGAAAGCGAGGGCAAGAGTGCGTTTAAAGGAGTGAAAGGCTGGGTTAGACGAAAGGAAAGGATGGAAGAGTAAAAAAAAGGAAAGGAAGAGGTAAGATAAGATAACGTAGGAACAGAGAGTGGGCAGATAAGACGGGAGATGGAAAAGATGGATTAGAAGGAGGAGTAGGTAAAACGAAGAGAAAAGGGTGAATGGAGGGGAGGAGAGCATATAACAGCGAACAGACAGAAAGAGAGGAGCGAAGAGAAGGAAAGGAAGGGGGCGGGAGGGGGGGGGATAGTGGTTATTGCTCTCGATTGTTAATACTTAATTATTCTTATCGCCGGGCCACATCGCGTAATTAGCAAATATGACAGGTGGTAAATTAGTCTCCCCTGGGGAATGAGGCGCCGAAAGCCCGGCTCTCCTCCGCAGATATTTAATCAGAGCCTAAATGGCCATTCTTATCACTGACTGTGCCTTGATAGCGATAAGGATCGGGAGACTCGCAATGGCAGAGCGGCAAGGGTGTGAGGAAGAGGAGAGGAGGAGAGAGAGAGAGAGAGAGAGAGAGTGAGAGGAGAGAGAGAGGAGAGAGAGAGAGAGAGAGAGAGAGAGAGAGAGAGAGAGAGAGAGAGAGAAGAGAGGAAGAGAGAAAGAGAGAGAGAGAGAGAGAAGAGAGAGAGAGAGATTGAGTGAGTGAGTGAGTGAGTGAGAGAGAGAGAGGGAGGGAGGGAGAAAGAGAGAGAGAAAGAGGGAGGGGGAGGGGGAGTGACGAGAGAAACTGTGAAGAAGAGGGAGAGAGGGAAAGGAGGGAGAGAAAGAGAGAGATAGAGAATCTTATCGCTTTTGTAGCAGAAATAAATCCACCTTATACATCACAGTCTCTTATGGATAATTTCAGAACAAATGATTCCCCATCGTACATAATTATCTTCGCCATCTTTTCTTCGCCTTTCCTACATCAAAGTAATCCCCCCCCCCCAGGTGGTGGGAAGGGGCCTAAAGCTGGAAGATCAAAGTCCCTCCCCCCGTTCTAGGCATTATGGCTTATCACCCGCATATTATTATGTTGAAAAATTTATATATTTGTTATTAGATCACGGTTTTAATGTAATTTATCGGCCATGCGAAGAAAGTCATGATAATATCACGCCTTTTTCATTTAGTTGATTGACTCGGCTGTTCCCCGCGCTTCGCCTTCCTTCGCCGCCGCCGGATTACATCTTGAGATTCCGGCCAACAGATGGCGTTGTTGGGCGGACGATTGCCCACCTATTTTCTTATACTCTCCGCCTTTTTTCTTCTTTTTTGAGGGTATACGATTCCGTTTTCCAAAGTAAAAGATGTATTCACTTTACCTTTTTTCATAACACATTCTTTTACATTCCTTGACCTCTAAATATTCTTACATGTCGAACCATCTTTTATCACTTTTTTTTCGCTCTTTTCCTTCTCTTTAATCCGCTCATTTCTTGTCTAGATTAGTTATCCTGAAGAAAATTCTTCATCACGAGAGGAATTCACATGACTGTCAAACTTACGCATACGCATACATACATATATATATATATATATATATATATATATATATATATATATATATATATATGTATGTATGTATGTATGTATGTATATATATACATATATATGGTGTGTGTGTGTGTGTCACTTTTGCCGTCCATTTACATAAAGTAAAGTGCGAGCGCGTGCATAGAGAGATGTAGCTGCTCTGCACTGCGAGGCAACCCTTGTACAGGCTAAGTGATGGGAGGGAAGAGGGACACCTCTCAAATTTGACTTCCAAATAACCCGTTATTTAGTCAGCCTTTGTGTTTCCAGCTCATTTGGAGAGGTCTGTGTGTGTGCCTTCGCTGTTTGTTCGCTTTTCGATAATGATGCCTTTTACCCATTTCCATTTTCTACTCTTTCACTATTTTTGTTGATGTTTATTTGTCATTGGATCCCTTTTACTCTTCGATCTTCACTATCTCATTTACGCTTAATCTCTCTCTCTCTCTCTCTCTCTCTCTCTCTCTCCCCCTCCCTCCATGCTTTTCTCAATCATATATCCTCCATCCTTCCCTTCCTTCCTCACCCTGTCTCTCTATATCTATCTGTCTCTCTTGTCCTCTCTATCTACACTATTCTTTTTTCTGCTTCAACCCCCCCCCCTCTTCCTCTCCTTTCTTAAAACGCAAATAGTTGGTCATCTCGCTTCCAAATGGATACTAAGAGCTCCATTTTGCATTCTGATGAGGGGGAGTTTAGTCGCAACACGAAACGTCAGTTTTACGAGATAGCAACCGCTTCAAAACAAAGCTTGTGTCAGTTACAGATGCATATGTTACCTTCCTTCTCCTCGCCTCCCCACTCCCCCATCCTCCCTTCTCCCCAACTTGCCATATTATCTGTTTTTAATCTCTCTCTCTCTCTCTCTCTCTCTCTCTCTCTCTCTCTCTCTCTCTCTCTCTCTCTCTCTCTCTCTCTCTCTCTCTCTCTCTCTCTCTCTCTCTCTCTCTCTCTCTCCCTCTCTCTCTCTCAGTTTTTGAGGAACTTCTGGAAAACCAGTTGGAAATTTATCTTTATAAGGCAAACAGCTTTTTTCTATTTTTTTTATAACTGCTCTTATTTTGCATATATCTCTTATGTTATTTTTTCACTGACAAAAGATGTTCGATTGGTGTGTAGTACACCAAACATAATGGGGTTATTCAGCTTTTACTGTAATATAACTAAATGTTCTTTTTCTTGGGTCTGTTTATCTTTATATTCGAGAGTATGAATGAAAGAAATGCATAAGTATGGTTGTCCTAAGCATCTAAAGATATATATATATATATATATATATATATATATATATATAATATATAATATATATATATATATATATATATATCAATTGATAGCTAGATAGCTAGAGATAGAGTGAGAGAGAGAGAGAGAGAGATGAATTAAGGGAGGAAGAAGGATAGAGAGATAGGTAGATAAATAGATAAATAGGTAGAACGGATAGATAGAGATAGATAGATAGACAGACTGTCAGACAGAGAACGACAGAGAGCGAGAGAAGAGAGAGGGAGGAAGAGAAACGAGTTCCTACAGAGACAGAGAAAGGTTAGAAGACACAGACAAACGAGACGAAGAGAAGGAGAGAGAGAAAAGAAAGAACACTTGTACTGAAGTGTGCAGTATCAAGGGATACAAGGACTTGCGTCGCCATATGCACCGGTTCATATTTCCTGCGAGATAAGACAACAACTGTAACACATGTCTGCTCGCAGGACCTGTCCGCGAAGTGCTGCCTGTCCGTACCTATATCCTGTCAGATTATGAAATCTGATAATTGGCCACAGTTGTCTTGATCGTATCCTGTATAAATCGAATTTTATTTAGATCAAGATGGAGTGCGTTTCCTGACGTCCGCTCAGCAGAAACAATACGAACAAGTGGCCACACGCGGTTGAGAGCTTTGCAACATACACACTTCAGTGCACGCAATAAAAGCAAATTAAGGTGTTGAAAGGTATAGACGAGAACATCAAGAGTATAGGAAGTTGAGAATCAAAAAATATTGCCGATTTATGACAGTTGTGTTTGTAATAAGGATTATAATGATGATATAACAACAATAATGGCAATGATGAAAATAAAGATAACAAGAACAACAGCAAAATATAAATGATGATGATAATAATAATAATAATGGTAATAATAATGACGATAGCAATAATGACGATAGCAATAATGAAATAAAATAAGATAAATAATAATAATAATAATAATAAAAATAATAATAATAATAATGCCAATAATAACAATAATAACAAAATTATAATGATGTTTATGATGATAATGATAGTGATAATAATAAATTGATAATTATCATTATTATTATTATTTTCATCATCATTATTATCACTATTATCATTATCATTATCATCACCATTATTATCCTTATCATCATTATTACTAGTATTATTATCATCATCGTCATAACAATAATGATGATGATGATAATAATGATAAATGACATAATGATGAAATATAATGACGATAATAATATATGTGATAATGATAGTAACAATAATAATAATGATAACAACAACAATACTAATAATAATAATGATAGGAATGACAATTATAATAATGATTAATGCTATTAATAATAACAATGATGATAATTACAATGATGATATAAATAAAAGTAATGATGATAATGAAGATAATAAAGTAATAATGATAATGAAGATAATAATGATGATAATAATAATATAATAATGATAATAATAATAATAATAATAATAATGATAATAATAATGATAAATATAAGTAATAATAATATATAATAATAATAATAATAATAATAATAATAATAATAATAATAATAATAATAATAGTAATAATAGTAGTAGTAATAATAATGATAAAGATAAAACAATCGTAATGATAAAAATGATGGTGATAATATGAATGGTATCGATAATAATGATAATAATAATAACAATATGAATGATATTAATGATAAGAATAATGATTATCATAATTATGATAACATCAACATTATCAACAAAGATGGTAATATTAAAAAGCGATGACATTGAGAATAACAATGTTAAAACTGCTTATATCAATGATAGGAAAAGCTATTATAACAACGATAACAAGAATATCGAAAATAACGATAATAAGAGTAACGATAATAACAGTAATGAAGTAAATAAAAATGTAAATAAGCATAAGAATATACCCTTAGAAACGAAAATCCCATAGATCTTTATAGAGTTCATTTTCATCGAACGCACTGCTCAATAAAAGGTAAAACAGACAGAGAAAGAGAAAGAAAGAAAGAGAGAGAGATAAGAAGAGAGAGGGAGAGGAGAGAGAGAGAGAGAGAGAGAGAGAGAGAGAGAGAGAGAGAGAGAGAGAGGAGAGAGAGAGAGAGAGAGAGAGAGAGAGAGAGAGAGAGAGAGAGAGAGAGAGAGAGAGAGAGAGAGAGAGAGAGAGAGAGAGAGAGAGAGAGAGAGAGAGAGAGAGAGAGAGAAAGCGAGAGAGAAATAGAAAGAGAGAAAAGCGAGAGAGAAAGAGAAAGAGAGAGAAAAGCGAGGGAGAAAGAGAGAGAGACAAGGAGAGAAAAGTAAAGAAAAAAATACTGTTCATCCGAACGCACTGCTAATAAAAGGTAAAAGACAGACAAGAGAAAGAGAAGAAAGAAGAGAGAGAGATAAAGACAGAGAGGGGAGGGAGAGAGAGAAAGCGAGAGAGAGGAGAGAGAGAGAGAGGAGAGAGAGAGAGAGAGAGAGGAGAGAAGAGAGAGAGAGAGTTAAAGAGAGAGAGAGAGAGAAGAGGAGAAGAGGGAGGAGAGATAGCGAGAGAGAAATAGAAAGAGAGAAAAGCGAGAGAGAAAAAAAGGGAGAAAGAGAAGAGAAAAGGCGAGGGGAGACAGAGAGAGAGAGAGAAGTAAAGAAAAAAAAATACTCCCGGAAATCCGAAATCAGAGAAACCGTTTCCAGTGACCACCTGGCCGAAAGTGACCAGCCGTAACCTTGAGCACCTAGCGCATAATTGGGGCTGATTGTGCGCGGAATGATGATGCAGTGATGCCGAGATTGGGTTTGGTCCCTCCCTGCTGGCATCGCAGTCTTCTTTCCTCGCTTTCTCAGTCTTTTCCTCTCCCTCTCTCTCTCGTTAACTTACTTCCTCTCTCTCTATTTGCCTATCTGTCTGTTTTCTCTCTTTCTCTCTCTTATATATACATCACTTTCTTCTTTTCTTTACTTTTTCATCATCGTCAAGGAGAGATAGAGGGGGGGAGGAGGGAGAGAGGGCGAGAGGAGAGAGGGAGAGAGGGAGGGAGGGAGGGAGGAGGGAGGGAGCGAGAGCAAGAGAGAGAGAGATGAGAAAGAGAGAGAGAGAGGGGGGGAGAGGGGGAGGAGGGGGAAAGAGAGGCGAGAGGAGGCGAGAGCAAGAGAGAGAGAGAGAGAGAGAGAGAGAGAGAGAGAGAGAGAGAGAGAGAGAGAGAGAGAGAGAGAGAGAGAGCCACCCGCCGCGCCTCCCGCAGAAGGCGCGGTCCCTAGCCGTCGGCCTCTGGAGGGCAGTCTGGGCGGACGTGAGAGCATCCTGAGAGCGTCATCGTTGGTGTTCATCCGAGTCTCCTGACACATCAAGTTGAACATACAAGACCGTAAACAATATCTCTTGATTATTATGTTTTTATATGGACTTCGACCGGGGTAAATAAATTACTTTTGCACTCTAGATGATAATTATTTTAATTCTCAAAATCACTGATAATGATTAGAAATTACACACCGTTGCAACGCTCTGCGCTGGATGACAAATGGCGTTTAAATGAAGGGCCGGCGAAGTAAACGCATGGTCCCTTGTTCCGCCATGAGCCTCGGCTTCGGCGGGAACGCCAACACTTTATACACCAGATCTATATCTCCTCTGGGCTACACGCACGCTGCCTTAGTAAACACAGCATCGCGGAGCCTCTGATAGGCTAGTGCATTAAGCGGGGCCGGTTAGGAAGCGAGCACAGTGGCTGGGAAATAAACCAACCATTATGTTATTATTCTTGGCCAAGGTAGAGAGAGTAGGGTCTGCAACGCCCGCTGTTGCCACATTTCTCCCTTCGCTCCCAGCAACGCGGTCGTGTGATAACTCTCATTGCCACATATCTCTTGAAGTTAGCGAACTCTAATCGACTATGAAAAATCTCTATAATTTCGTAAATTGCAAATTGAATTTTAGATATTGTGTTTATCTTGTGGTGGAATCGTGGCAATTTTCACGCGAGGGGTTTTAGAGTCTCTACAAATCGTGTTGGGAGATCGCACTAAACCTACACTCTCGGGTCTAACACCTTCCCGGGGTCTTCACA
>NW_020872157.1:90000-92829 GCF_003789085.1 Penaeus vannamei | reverse complement strand
ACAATGCCAGGAATTCGAGGAACCAACGGGAAGTCAACAGATTGTGCACGACTGTGAATATAACGGCCATTGCAATCTAATTAGAATTTTCTTTGTAATAGGACGGCTTAAACTTCATTCAGGACCAAATTCACTTACGCTTTTCACATAATATATTTCGTTCTAACTTTTCCGTTTTCTCAGGTGTAAGAATTAGGTCAAACTAGATGTGTTCTCTCTTTTTTTTTCGTTCGTGTTTTATGTTTATTCGTTTGTATGATAGCATTTATTATCTCCTTATTTTGTCATTTTTATATTTGCTACTGTTGTTATCATGATCATTACCGTTATTCTCATACTTATTATGCTCTTTATAATAAAAATAATAATGACAAATATTCTATAGTTAATCTATAATCTATATAGGTTCCTTATGTTCAAAGACCATGAACCCTAATCTAATCACATTGCTCGTTATAAAAATGCAGTGCTAATAAAAAAATGATAAACAGATAACTGTCTGTTCAATAAAAGTTCAAACACTGGGATAAAAAATGAATCTTGAACTTTTGACGCCATTCGACAAACTCAACTCTGTGAAAGGCAGCATTCTCTCTCTCGGGAAACCATGATAATCGGCTGGTCACATTTCCTGTCATTCTGTATCTAAAGAACAAGACGCCATATGAAGAGGCAGCCTGACCTAGGTTGGGTCAAATGAAACTACATCAACATCTGATATCGTGAACCTTCGTCATTCCAATGGAGTTAATTACACTCGGGTGTGCAAATGGCAACCTCATTACACGTAGGATCAGCTGGGAGAATTCCGTCCAGCCCTCTACGTGCGACAGGTCCCTTCGCTTCCTTCACAGACCAAGATAATTCAAGATTCCCAAAGCTTGTTCCGCCCTGTGTTCCTGACGACGTGGTATTTAGAACCCTTCTTTCACGCGTGGAATAGAACGCTGCACATTTTTGTTCGAACTACGAGCTCTTACAATCCCGTGGTGACGGTTGACCAACGGATATCGAGTTCATGATACTAATGATAATGATTATGATAATAATAATAATAAAAGTAATAATGATAATAATTGTAACAATAATATTACTGAAAATAATAATTATGATAATATTATCCTAATAAAATAATAATTATAATAATTAATCCTAATTATTGAAAATTAATAAATAATACTAATCCTAATAATAATAATGATAATTATGCTAATAAAGATAATAATAACAGAAATGAAAATGATAATAATGATATTAATAATAATAATAACAATAAGGATAATGATAAGATTATAGCAATAATGATAAAAAGAAAATAATGACAAAAATAAGATTAATAATGAAAATAAAGTCAATATCAATAACAATTATAATGATGAAAATAAGATTAATAACAATCATAGTAATAATAATGATGAGGATACTGCAACTACTACTAGTAATAATAGTAATAATAATAATGATTATAATTATAATAACAATGATAATAATTATAATAACAACAACAATAATAATAATGATATTAATGAAAATGAAAATAACAAGAATGACGATAGTAATAACAATAAGAACGACAATGCTAACAACTGATAAAAATTACAATAATAACTTAGAAAATTACAACAGCAGTAAGAACAACATGGACAGTAATTACAATAGTAATAATTGTAATAATGACAAATTAATGGGGTATGATAATTTTGATAACAGTGCCAATAATATGGATGACAAATAAATAAATGGTGATAATGTAGTACCAATGATGATAACAGCAACATTATTCATAACAGGAATAATATTCATACAATAATTATGCTAATGACAATATATAATATAGAATATAACTATAGTAATCCATACAATAATTACATATTTTGAAGATTATGTTAATTATAATAATGATAATGATGATAACGATGGTGAAAACGATGATATTATTAATGATAACAATGATAATGATCATGATAATAAAAATATAACAATAATAATAGTATTAATGATAATAATGATAATAACAATAATGATAATAATAATAATAACAGATATGACAAAATTAATAACAACAACGATGATAATTAGTAATAATAGCAATGATAATAATGATAACAATTATTATGATTATTACAATCATTATTATGATCATTTGTAGTAGTAATATCATTACAATTATGCTCATAATAATTATCTATATTACTGTTATTATTATGTCATAATTATAATGATAATAATAATAAAGATAATAATGCAAAAATAATAAAGGTAATGTTATTACACCGACAGCCGCCATAAAAAGTAATAGCTAGTATCACCGTCATAAGTGTGCTGTATCTATTACAATCGTTGATATTAACATTATCATTGGTGTGATGATCATCCTGGTCATCGTCATTACCACTGACGTCACTCCGATAGGAATGACATCAATAGTAAAAATTATTAATGTTCTTATCAACATTTTGACTAAGTGAAAAAATGAAATAAGAGAATAAAATTGTGCTTAAGCCATTTTATCAGGAAAAAGCTGCAAACCACTCCCCCGAAGATAATAATCCCCAAATGATCATCAACGTCTATTTGGAAGAAACAACTAGCGTAGGAATGGGAAACAGCACAAAAAGAAAGAAAGAAAAAAAGTATTCTCTTCCTCTCCTCTTTCGTAGCGAGAAATGGTCTGATAAGCAAAGGGCATGACGAATATTGGATATGCATGACACAGCACTCCTTGCCAGTAATGAACAAATCTAAACAAAAAGGCAATCAGGTGACTTATCTATGAATAGCAAGGCACGAATATGAATGTCAGCGGGAAATAGGAAATGGGGATGAACA
>NW_020872157.1:60000-62500 GCF_003789085.1 Penaeus vannamei | reverse complement strand
TAATAGTGATAATTATTGATGATATTGATAAAATTGGTAATTACAAAGGTGATAATAATAACAATATAATATCAATAATGATATTAATGATAATAATAATGATGATAACATTTTTTGATGATGATGATGATGATAATGATAATAATAATATTACTAACAGTGATAATAACGATAGTAATGATAAAAATAATGATAATAATTATAATAATAAAGATAAGGTTAATAATCACAATAACAACAATAGTGATAATAATAATCATAATCTAATGATCAAGTAATGGTAATAATAATAGTAACAATAATGATAATGATAATAGTAATGACAATGATGATAATAATAATAGCAATGATAATATAAATGTAATATTAAGAGTAATAACATTGATGAGGATGAGATGATAATAATATAGTAGTAATGATTAAATGATGATAATAGTAGTAATTGTATTAATAACAAAATAAATTATGATGATGAAAATGATAATAATGATAATGATATTGAAAATGGCAGTAATAACAATAATGATAATAATTGTAATAATAACAGTAGCAGCAGAAGCAACAATACTAACAATAATAATGATAATTATGATCATACATAAAGTAGAAGGACAAAATAATGATAACGACACAGATTGTTATCAATATCATGATAATGATAATAATAATGATATACAATGAATATACCGGGTAACAATAATAATGATCATAGTGATAATAGCAATGATATTATCAGTAACAGTGATTGTCTTAACGATAATATCAACAACAATAATGATAATGAAGTAGAAGAAGAAAGAAGGTGAAAAGCAATGATAACAATCAAGTCGACAATTGTAATGACAGAAGTAACAAACATATTCATAACAATGAGAGAGCTACAATGGTAATAATCACCTCCAACGGATAGTGTTGATAACGACGACTATGGTACAGATATGCCCTGATAGCAGATAGGGTAACGATGATGATGTAAACAATAATGATATAATACTGCTGCTGCTGCTAGTTGTAATAGTAGACGTATCAAAAATGATATTAATAATAATAATAATGATAATAATAGTAATGATAATAACAGTACTGATAATAAGAATGATAATAACAATGATAATATTATTGGTGATGATAACAGCAATAGTAGTAATAATAATAATAATGATAATGATAATAATAATAATAATAATAATAATAATAATAATAATAATAATAATAATAATAATAATAATAATAATAATAATAATAATAATAATAATGATAATAATAATAATGATAATAATAATAATGATGATGATGATGATAACAACAACAACAATAATCATAAAATCAACATTAACAACAATAACAATAATATTACAAGTATTAATGGCAATGAGAATAACCCTGATGATGATAATAATGATAACAAAAATGCTGATAACAGTAATAATGAAAATGATGATCTTATCAATCATAACGACGATGATAACAATCTTTCTGGTTTCATACAAATCAACAACATCTGCGTGAATCCCGGAAATAAATATGATTAAAATCCCCAAATGGTAGTCTCTTGCACCAGTTATTAAAATCAGTATCAGGCTTTTCCCCGCTCATTTTATGGCATCAAAGAACAGAACAACATGAGGATATGCATCATTAAAGCGCCAAAAACAACGGATGGCATTTGCTTCCTTTGCGTCGCTGTGCTTTCGTTCAGCCGTTATGACATTTCGAGTTTTGCGGTATAGGTGAGCGTAAACGTAAGTATATATATATATATATATATATATATATATATATATATATATATATATATATATATATATATATATGTGTGTGTGTGTGTGTGTGTGTGTGTGTGTGTGTGTG
The DNA here is from genome assembly GCF_003789085.1 of Penaeus vannamei. Lineage (NCBI taxonomy): Eukaryota > Metazoa > Arthropoda > Malacostraca > Decapoda > Penaeidae > Penaeus > Penaeus vannamei. Next base: position 60,649 of record NW_020872157.1, on the reverse strand, counting down.
TGTGTGTGTGTGTGTGTGTGTGTGTGTGTGTGTGTGTGTGTATACATATATATATAAATATATAAATATATATATATATATATATATATATATATATATATATATATCTCTCTCTCTCTCTCTCTCTCTCTCTCTCTCTCTCTCTCTCTCCTCTCTCTCTCTCTCTTCTCTTTCTCTCTCTCTCTCTCTCTCTCTCTCTCTCTCTCTCTCTCTCTCTCTCTCTCTCTCTCTCTCTCTCTCTCTCTCTCTCTCTCTCTCTCTCTCTCTCTCTCTCTCTCTCTCTCTCTCTCTCTCTCTTCTCTCTCTCTCTCTCTCTTCTCTCTTCTCTCTCTCTCTCTCTCTCTCTCTCTCTCTCTCTCTCTCTCTCTCTCTCTCTCTCTCTCTCTCTCTCTCTCTCTCTCTCCTCTCTCTCTCCCTCCCTCCCTCCCTCCCTCTCCCTCTCTCTCTCTCTCTCTCTCTCTCTCTCTCTCTCTCTCTCTCTCTCTCTCTCTCTCTCTCTCTCTCTCTCTCTCTCTCTCTCTCTCTCTCTCTTTCGAGTGTAAGTTTGTATGTTGGTCACATCAAACCCCCTAAAGCCGACCCCATTCAGACCCCCCCCCCTCCTCCCCCTTCTCCTCACACCTCGGCATCCTCCCCTTCGCCCTGTGGC
>NW_020872157.1:42500-45000 GCF_003789085.1 Penaeus vannamei | reverse complement strand
ATATATTGGTACTTAAAGTGTTGTAAAGTGTGGTGGGGGCCTGTCGAGCTTCTTTCCTGTTAGTTCAGGAGTGAGGCAAGGCTGTGTCCTTGCGCCAACTCTTTTCAACACTTGCATGGACTGGATACTGGGCAGAGCTACTGTTCAAAGTCATTGTGGAGTAACACTGAGCAATATCAAGGTTACAGACCTTGACTTTGCTGATGACGTTGCCATTCTATCTGTCTTTGGAAACCCTAGTGGCGGCTCTCGATGCATTTAGCAATGAAGCGAAACCCTTGGGTCTAGAGGTCTCCTGGACCAAGACCAAGGTCCAGGAATTTGGGGATTTGTTAGGAGAACCTGTTCAGTCGGTACGTGCTTGCGGCGAGGACACTGAAGTCACAGAAAGCTTTACATACCTTGGTAGTGTAGTTCATAACTCTGGGCTGTCAGACCATGAAGTCAGCAGACGGATTGGCCTGGCAGCAGGGGTCATGAACTCTCTCAACAAGAATATTTGGAGATGTCGGTACCTGAGCAGAAGGACCAAGCTATGGGTTTTCAAGGCCCTGGTGATACCAGTTTTGCTATACAGTAGCAAAATCTGGACATTGTCCTGTGCCTTGGAGGCTCGTCTTGAAGCCTTTTGTAATAGGTCCTTGCGCCAGATCATGGGGTACTGTTGGCGGGACCATGTGTTCAACCAACGGTTGCACCGTGAGACTGGCACAGGACCTGTTATCTGCACAATCCGTGATCGCCAACTCAGGCTATACGGCCACCTGGCTCGCTTTCTTCAGGATGATCCTGCCCATCAGGTCGTCTCTGTTCGAGACAACCCTGGGTGGAGGAAGCCTGTGGGACGACCGAGGAAGCCGTGGCTTGGGCAGATCGACCAAACCTGCCGTGAAGAAATAGAGATGGGCCGAGTCCCTGCCTGGCGTCTAGCCATGAGGGATCCTCGTAGGTGGAAGCGAAGGGTGGATGCGGCTATGCGCCCCCGTCGGCGTCAGCCCCCTTGATGATGGTGATATATATATATATATATATATATATATATATATATATATATATATATATATATATATTATATATATATATATAATATATATATATATATATGTATATATATATATATATATATATATATATATATATATATATATATATATATATATATATTATATATATATATATATATATATATATATATATATATATATATAATATATATATATATATATATATATATATATATATATATATATATATATATATATATATATATATATATATATATATATATATATAATATATATTATATATATATATATTCATGTGTGTGTGTTTGTGTGTGATTGTGTGTGCATATGTATGTATGTGTGTGTGTTTGTTTATGTAAATATGAATGTATATAAGTATGTATATGTATATGTGCACGTGTGAGAGTAAATAGCTAAGTGTGTGTTATATATGTATATAAACAAAATACACATATAATACTAATCTGCACATGTATGTATATATTCGCATATTCATTTTTTTCGGCGCGTAAAACCTGGAATGAATGCGGAGAATGTCATATATCCGGTTTTCGCTAGCGCCCTGCGAGAAGAAGTGACACGAGGACACGACACACTTGTTCAACATTAACTCCCATTAGAGTAATGGGGTTAGTGAGGAGGACGATGATGGAAACGATGACGTCATGTTGGCTATACGGACCGCAGTCTCCCTTGGGAAAATTCGCCACTACAGCAGAATCCTCTTAAAGGGATCGTGTTCTGTCTTGGGACGTGACAAGACACCAAAATTCAGTTGCCAAAAGGAATCAAACGCGATGTGGGAGGATTCAAATTTGTTTTTATTTTCTATGATCCAAAAAAAAAAAACATTTTCCACAATATCTTGATATTTTGAAGCCAGCATCGCAACAACAGGTTTATTTGAAAATATATCTAGAGCGTAGTGAGGGAAGGAGAGATAAAGAGAGAGAGAGAGGGGGGGAAGGGGGGAGGAAAATTAGAAAAAGACATATAGTCTTAGAAAGAGGGTGACAAAGAGACAAAAGGGGGGAGGAAGGAGAGAAGGGATAGGGGAGAACGAGAACAAGAAATTGAGAGAGATGAGGAGGGAGGGATAGAGAGAGACGAAGGGGGGGAGGTAGAAGTAGAGAGAAAAAGAAAGAGAGAGAGAGAGAGAGAGTAGAGAGGCAAACAGACTGACGGGGAGAGCAAATGAAAGAGAAAGAGACAGAGAGAGAGGGGGGATAGAGGAAAAGAGAGAGGGGCGGAGAAGAGAGTGAGTGAGACACACACACAGAGGGAGAGAAGGGGTAGAGCGAGCGAGCGAGCGAGAGAGAGAGAGAGAGAGAGAGAGAGAGAGAGAGAGAGAGAGAGAGACAGACAGACAGACTGGGAGAGACGCGGCTGGAGAGAGAAAGAGTACGAAAGAATACACACATATAATAATAAAGAGAGAGGGGGGCCGAGAGGGGGGGGAGGGGGAGCAAGGGGGA
>NW_020872157.1:27500-32500 GCF_003789085.1 Penaeus vannamei | reverse complement strand
AATATATCGACGATCATTTTTCCCATTTGTTTTAACACCTGCTGTCACTCTGTAAAAGCAGGTACATGCACATTCAGTGAAGCAGCCCTTAATCAAATCAAACGAAACAGTAGATCATAGACGAACAAGAATAGGAAGTTGGTGTAAATTGTACCCGTTCACAAAACATTTGACCTCTATATTAATTGATATACAACTAAAAATTAATAGGAGATCCCAGACTAAGGTGTGTGTGTATGTGTGTGTGTGTGTGTGTGTGTGTGTGTGTGTGTGTGTGTGTGTGTGTGTGTGTGTGTGTGTGTGTGTGTGTGTGTGTGTGTTTGCGTGTGTGTGTCTGTAAAATGAATATAATATATACTGTATATACATTTTATATTAATTCATTTATATATGTATGCATAAGTCAGTGCATGTGTTTATATATGACATTGCGAGAAGATGGGAATAGTATAAATATCATGATGGCGACAGATGATGACCAGGATGTGAAACTGATAATACTGAAGCAGGCCCTAGTATTCTATAAAAAAAAAAAAAAAAAAAAAAAAACTCAGATAGGCCTACAAAACGATGGAAGCGCGCACATGCCCCGGGCCAAACGAAACTCCGGTCGAAATGCGCTCGGCATTTCAGACGATGGAGTAGACCATCTGTAGCCTTTGGTCGGTTGAATTATGATATTGGCGAAATTCCAGATGACATGCTGACGTCAATCTTCATTCCTTTGCCGAAAGTGAAGGCACATTGGTTAATGCTCCAACCAACGCACCATGTGCCTGACAGGTCACCTGTTGCAAGTTCTTCTCGGGATTGCGTTGCAGAGAATACGGCACACAATCCACTCAGAGATCTCTGAATGTTAACATGAATTCATGAAGGACACACGAGCAAGAAATGTTAGAACTTACATGTCATTATTGAGTGTGTACTTCACCAAGTTATCTCGCTCCTTTTCTTCATAATCTATCAAAAAGTATTTAATAAAGTCGCTGTTAATAATTGCAAATTGATTAGAAACGTACAAAAAAACAAAAGGCAGCAGTTCGACTTCGTGAGAGAATAACAGCTTGTGGAGAAATTAAAAGATTGAGACAAGACTGTGGCATGTCGCCAGGCCTGTTTACCTTGCATACTAAAACATTTCTGAGAGAACTAGAGGGAGTTCTTGGGGAACTCCTGAGCAATCTTCGCTGAGGGTTTGCAACGACTCTGAATGTCGCTGTTGCTGCCACCGATCAACTTGGCCTAAAAAACAATGCCGATAAATCTTAGTGTATGAGTGAGTCGAAGTCAATAAAGATGTGGTTTTATCGTGGGATGGTGAACATCACAGACGAGGAGGTCATATTTTGGGACACGATATTAGAAAAGGAAATTTAGAAGAATTATTCCTTGAAGGCAAAGTAGAAGGGAAAAAGGCCTGAGTTGGTCAACCAAATACGTACTTGAGCAGTTTCCCTCCGAAGTTCAGAAGTGCGAGTGGCGCGTGGGACGCGGCGCGGAGAATAGAGGCAAGGGACCCAGTCGCGGTCGCCATCGGTCCGCGTCGGCAACAACGACGACGCAGTCTCTGAAACTCCATGTATGTTCATCGTAAATGTTTCATTTCTTTTGATACATTATCTTTAAGTTCTAGATCATAAAAGTGTTATTGCTTTTATGTATGAACATTCTAAATTTGAAAAAAATAGTCATAGTATTAAAATGATTACAATACTACCATTATTGATACTATTGATGATAGCAATGATAATGATAATGATCGTAGTGGGAATAATAATAATTACAGTGATAGCAATAGAAAGATAACAATTGTGAGTGTAATAATAACGATGGTGATAATAATTTTATTAATACTAATATTAATCGTGATATCAATAATAATAATAATATTAGTGATAATACTTTTCATAATAATAATAAAATTTATAAATAATAATAATAACTAGAGTAATGATAATAATTACAACAAAAATAATAGCAAAGATGATATTTAAAAGAAATAATAGTAAAAAAAATGCTAAGAATACCAGCAATAATAGGGTTATAATAATGAGATTAGAGATAAACATAATGCATATCATGAAAATGTTAAAGAGAAGAACGATAACTGATATAAATAGATTAGATAGACGCTTGTAATAACAACAATGATAGTAGGAATAATGATAATGATAGGAATAACGATACTAATAAAAATGCTGATAACAGTGATGATGATGATAGCCATATATGCTATTTTCCCGCGTTCAGTCTCTCCAAAAATATGACTTTATGATCTTCGAAGTTCAAGCAATTTCCCGCCTTCCCAGCGCGAAACCTTTCTGCGAGCAGAGTTTTTCCGACTCGAGTGGAGCACTTCCGGCCTGAAGCAAGCTGCTCTCTCGAATAAAGTCGCGTCATATTTTTCGTTTCTGTATCTGTGCAACTTTTGCTCGAGAATTTACCTTTTTGGTTCCTTTGAAAGGACCACGCCCTCGGCTCTCGTTCCTCGCCAAGCTCTCATTACCCATCACTCACTGCGACAACAGAAAACTATCGCGAAGGTTTCCATTCGTTTATCTAATTATGTAAAATAAGATATGGCACACCAAGTGAATAGTTACACCGATGGAGTGGGACTATTCGCCCTCTCCTTGTCCTACCACGGTACCCCCACCCGTTTGGTATGAACAGTCCATGGCACAAGCCGGATTCAGGGAACCCAATGGGAAAATGACAGCGAGAAGTATCTGCATTAAGTTTGATTACCCTGACATCCTTTGTATTTTATCATGTATAATGTATTAATCTCTCAAGATGGAAATGCAGGGTGCCGCCTGTATCTAATGTGATCAACGTACTTGGGCTTAGCTACGTACATGCTAGTATAATTATTACAACTCCTATGCCCAGTAATTTGTGTCAGGACACTATCTACCAGGAGGGTAGTGTCACATATGATGATCTGTAAATAATAGCCACGTTTAAGTCGAGCAGTTGGTTGGCGTCTGCTAGTGACAATACGCTAGTGGTTTGCTATGTCGTCATTAGTGACGTCATGAACCGTGACTGCAGCCGCTCACAGGTCTCCACAAGAGGATATAAAATACCCATGCTAGAGGGCGCAGAAACCTCCGGGTACTTTTGGTTAGTACCGGACAGATCTGGTCTCGCCTCCTTCCCGCTCGGAACCCGCTGCTTTCATGACACGTATGGTCACGGTTCCTATTATGTATGTTACATGGAAATGATTGATGAATATATTGGAAGCTTTAGTGGCTGGTGCAAGGATGGTGAACTTGTAAGCTAGGTACTAAGACCAAAATAAACAAACAAGCAGCTTATTGGTTTACATCATTCCCCCGGCTAATTAGTGATGACAGAGTTCAGTGTAAAGTATTGGTGGATATAAAGCACTGATGAATTACTGAAATAATTAGCTATGTACATGTACAAGAGAATTTATGGTAAATTCTTTTACAAAATATTAAGTGAACTTTTCTCTCGTATGCAAGTACCGTGACCTGGACTCCCCCGCTCACCCGCTTTGACCGCTACCACTTACATGTCCGATGTACGATGTGTGTGTGTGTGTATGGGGGGTGCCCAGGTGGTACTAGCATCAGGTAAATTAAGGTATAAGGAGGGGGCAGAACAGATCTCCAAGGAGCCCAAGGAGACTAAGCCAAAGTACCAAAGCTGCAGTGTGCACAGTCCTCCGGAGACACATAGAGAAAACATCACAAATTCGCTCGCTGCCAGGTGGTACTCAGATGCTTCAGGCTATGAGCCACTGGCCCTTCCTCCAAACACAAAAAGAGGTACCGAAGTCATACTACACAGATTAAGACTAGGTTACCCATGTGCTTGGCAAATTATTGATGATGAGACTGCCAGGTTATGCAAACACTGTGGCGAGTCTAATGCCACCTTGTTATATTACTTGCAGAACTGTCAACACACATAATTTCTAAGACAGAGACCACCCAACACAGCCACCGGGCTGGTAGAAAAGGGTTTACCACATGCTTACTCCGTGGCAGCTGGATTGCTTGCTCGCAATTCAGCTACCACGATAAGCATACAGTTCAAAGAAAACACATGAGTTAACTAGAAATAGTTGACACAGGCCGGGCCACTCCAGAGAAAAGGCCCAGGCAAAGCATGACCGCAAATCTAACTGAACTGAACTGAACTGATCTCCAAGGGACACTGACTTGGAATTATCCCGGTATTCAGACAGATGTAGCAGTACTGCATTGCTGTTACCTTACACCTGTTCCTATGGAATATGTATATATGTATGTATATATATATATATATATATATATATATATATATATATATATATATATATATATATATATATATATATATATATATATATATACACATGTGTGTGGGTGGGTGTTTGTGTGGGTGTATATATAATATATATACACATATTTATACATATATATAAATATATATGTATATGTGTGCTTGTGCATACACACACACACACACACACACACACACACACACACACACACACACACATATATATATATATATATATATATATATATATATATATATATATATATATATGAAAAGTACAAATACAATCACGTGTACACAAAAATTTAAGATGAAACTATCCACAATGAGAATTGAAAATAAGCGTGACGTTTCGAACTCTTCACGAGTTCCTCTTCAGAAAAAAAAAAAATATATATATACATATATATATATATATATATATATATAATATATATATATATATATATATAAATGCTTATTTATATATGTATATATACATGAATATGTGTGTATATCTTTATCTATATTGGGAATATATAGATAAACATACATAGATTATCAACATATGAAGGTTAGGGCGCAAAGCAGGTCAATGCAAGGGGAGTTTCCTAGAGGGTTTATCGGTGAGGTAGAAGTGTGAGCCCACGAGAGCCCCGTGCCTTGGGTGCCGAGGGCGGAGCGGTGAGAGGGAGACCGTCGGCTGTCCCTGTCTCTCC
>NW_020872157.1:0-2500 GCF_003789085.1 Penaeus vannamei | reverse complement strand
GCTGGCCTTGTCTGTTTTCCATTTAGGAATGTGATGTGGTTTTTGGGCTGGACCGACATCCATTAGTGTGGTGACTATGCCGTAGTGATCACTAGTAACCGTATCATCGACATACCACCGAATTCTCTCCACCATTGTTGCAGTGGCAAAGGTGAGGTCTAGGACCCCTCCCTTCACATGCGTTGGTTCTTTGGTGTTGAGAAGAGCGATCTCAGGGAACGTCTCAAGCACTTCTGCTATGTGAATGCCTGCTGCGTATGAATATATATATATATATATATATATATATATATATATATATATATATATATATATGTATGTATGTATGTATGTATGTCACAACTGCGAGATCGCCTTGATCGGTTGCTGTCAGTTTCCTGAACCGCTACACTGCGGTTGTAAGTTTCGTCGTTCAGGACCTTCAGCGATGTTTACCTGAGCCGGAGAGGCGGGCTTAGGCGGGATGAGGTCAACCGTGATTGGTCACTTCGACTTGTAAGGAACGAGGGTGTCGCACCTATACACCGACGATTTGTATAAAATGCGCGATTCGTCAGTTCTCCTGGAAAGACTACAGTGCTTTGGTGATGTGTTAGTGACGACCTCTTTTCCATGTGACCTCGTCTGTTCCACTTCTCCAGTGCCTGTTATTCTCCTGCCTCCTCTGTGTGATGTATATTGTGTAAATAGTGCTTTCAATATATTCCTCCCGTATGTTTCCTCTGGTGTTTCACTGTTAACATGGCTGATCTGATCATACCCCACAAACGAACCCTGACAATGTATATATAATATATATATATATATATATATATATATATATATATATATATATTAACATGTACATACATGTGTGTGTATATATATATATATATATATATATATATATATATGTATATATGTATATATGTATTTATCTATGTATATATGTATGTATATGTTTATATATATATATAAATATATATATACATAGATATATAAATACATATATACATATATATACATATATATATATATATATATATATATAATCTAAACTTTGGAAAGTCTGCAAGGGCCGAATGCCAGACTGGTGCTACATATTTACAAATCGGTCGTTGGAAGGTCGTCCATATGCGGAGGAGGCCATCCTAGGCTGCACAGAACGATTTTGATTTTGATAGCAGCACTTTGAGATCAATGTTTTGGTACTGCCCAACCACCTTAGGTCATTTTATTTCGGTGGTCTTAGTGCTGCCTACCATTTTGTTTGATGATGCCCACTCTGACGTTTGGGTGAGGGCGTCTTGTAACAAGACATTAATGTTCATCACTTAACCTCAAAGCTCTTAAAAACAATCCGCTGTGAGGGAAAAGACCGATGGCCATGTCGATGGGGGATTGTCGAGCGGCCGAGCGCGCCATGAATCATGCCCGGCGGGAGATGAGGGTCGGCCAAGGGATCAGGGCAGACGGCTTAGCATGAGGGGGGGGGGAGAGGCAAAAGAATGAGGGGTCACTTCGGTCGATTCTAGCTGATCTCTGAATAGAACATGGAGGCGATGCTTTATGGAGATTGGCTTATCAGAACCAAGATATGGCCTTTCAGACCAACCCTGTGTAACTGGCATGGAACACAGGAACTAACCAATGGGGAATAAAATGGGGTAATGGTAAATTGAAATGATAGATTTACAAATACATCAAACCATTTAAGCAGTGAGAGTGCCTCGTCGAATTACAAATTGTTTTGCCTTCAAAGACGATGGTAGTAGCTTTGGACGTATTAATCATGCCTGGTGCTTCATATCTCTAACTGTAAATTGGTGTCGACTTTATGCTCGAAATGCATAAAGTAGACGCCAATGCAATGCAATGTCATACATCAGTGTTGCTTCTTCGTTTCTAAATGTTCGATGCTGAATTCAATATTGTTAATATATTCATTATGAGGATATAGGTCCTTATACATTATACACATGTATATATATACATATATATATATGTGTGTGTGTGTGTGTGTGTGTGTGTGTGTGTGTGTGTGTGTGTGTGTGTGTGTGTGTGTGTGTGTGTGTGTGTGTGTGTATATATATATATATATATATATATATATATATATATATATAAATCACCGCTGTGTGCAAGGAATAGCCGGGGTTACCGTCCACTGGCAGCGCGCGGGATTGAAATCAGGTCAGCAAGATTGCAAGACGAGAACGCTACTGCTGCACTACTCAGCAATAGAATATCATCATTTGCATCAGCCCGAATCAATCTGTCGTGATCAGATTTGCAGCCGCAGACTGTTTAAAAAGGAACGAGTTGAAACAACAACACTGCTTAAAGCTCGAAAACTAGCTGGAGACGAAACACCTGCGCAAGGCATCGAAATAAACTCAAGAACTAACTTATGTGTTGCGTGGAAAACCTTCTAGATAAGCATTCTTGAACAATTTGAAACAAGGCACAAGTACCCGCTCATAAGAACAATAAGGAAATTGGGTGGTACTTAATTACCGCA
>NW_020872156.1:35000-40504 GCF_003789085.1 Penaeus vannamei | reverse complement strand
GAGAGAGAGAGAGAGAGAGAGAAGAGAGAGAGAGAGAGAGAGGAGAGAGAGAGAGAGAGAGAGAGAGAGAGAGAGAGAGAAGAGAGAGAGAGAGAGAGAGAGAGAGAGAGAGAGAGAGAGAGATGAGAAGAGAGAGGACGAGACAGAGATACAGAGACAACAGACAGACAAACAGACAGACAAACATTATGATGTATTCGAAGCTGTAGTTAATAAATCACTAATAATGATGATAATTAAAAAAAAACTCATTCATTACCAAGAGATCTGAGCATAAGATCTGTTAGAATCGAGGCAGATAATTAATTTTCTACTAATGCTTATTAATCCTAACATTTACATCGTTAAGAAAAGAAAACACTTCATTAACTCCATCTCTAAGAAATCAAGTCATTTCATCAAGGCTACCTATGATATTATTGAAAATTAATCGTCTGCAGTTGCTTGATTGCACAAATTGATGGGACTCTTGACGGTCTGGCCAACGAGAAAGAGAGGGGAGGGAGGGAGGATGACAAGGGAGAGGGGAGAGGACAAGGGGAGAGTGAGGGACAAGGGAGAGAGAGGGATGAGAGGGGAGAGGGGAGATGAGAGAGAGAACGAGAGAGAAGAGAGCAGGAGAGATGAGAGGAGAGAGAGAGAGCGAGAAGAGAGAGAGAGAGAGAGAGAGAGGAGAGAAGGGAGGGAGAGAGAGAGAGGTGGGTGAGAAAGAGAGAGATAGAGAACGTAGAAGAAAGGGGGAAGGCGGAGAAGAACGAACAGGTATTTTGGATTTTTTTCTCTCTAATTTTGTTTTTACTTTTGCTCCATGCCATTTCAGTTATTCGTCTCTCTCTTCTCTCTCTCTCCTCTCTCTCTCTTCTCTCTCTCTCTCTCTCTCTCTCTCTCTCTCTCTCTGTCTTCCTCTCCCCACCCACGTCTTTCTCACTCTCTCTTTCTCCCTCGCTCGCTGGCTCTCCTTCTCCTCTCCCTCTGTATTTCTCTCCTCCCGCCTCTTTCTCTCTTTCCCTCCTCTCTCCCTCCCTCCTTCTCCCTCATGCCTCTCTGCCCCTCTCCCACTCATGTCTTCCCTCCCTCCTTACCCACCCTCTCTAACCCCCCCCCCCTCTCTCACACTTACAGAAATTATATTGCTTTATTTCCCTCCCACCTGACAACCCAACAAAGACAGGACAACGCCGGTTACCTCAGTGTTTTCCGTTTTAATTACCTGTTAACCACAAACAAGACATTTTAACTGACTTTTTTATGTATATATTACCTTGCCCAAAATAGATTCAGAAACGTTTTGATAGTTTGGCTTATTTCCTTTTCAGTAATTTGTCTGGAGGGGAGAATAGATCTGATAAATTTGTTACTACGAGATAGATTGAAATTCTGTCTGATTCGGTCTTTAAGTATTTCAAGTCCCACACCCTCAAAAAAAAAAAAAAAAAAAAAAAAAAAAAAAAAAAAAATATAATATATATATATATATATATATATATATATATATATATATATATATATATTATATATAATATTATTTTCTTCCCTTCTTCGTTTCCTTTTTATTCTTCTTTTTATTTTGCTTTCTCTTCTTACATTTCTCCCCTCCCTTCCATCCTCCTCTTCTTCATCATCTTCCCCCTTTTCTGCTGTTTCTTCTTTTTTCACATTAATGATTTCTTCATTAATACCAAACAACTATTAGCTATCTGTCACTTTTTTTCGAAAGTCACAAATTAATGAATGAAAAACAAACAGATGATATGTAAATACAATATAAATGAATGAATGAAATAGATACATAGAAACATTAACAGATATATAAATAAATATATAAATGCATTAACTTATTTATAAAAAGATAGAAAGATAACTGAAAAGAAATTAATATGAATAAATGAATAGGTAGATAAACGTAAAAAAACTCACAAATTAAATTAATAAAAGATAAATCAGTAAAAAATAAATAAGTAAATAAAAATCATACGACAAATAAATGAATAATAGATAAATCAAAATAAAAAACAAATAAAAAACAAACGACAAATAAATGAATAAAGAGAAATCAATAAAAAAAAACAAATAAAAAAAAACATACGACAAATAAATGAATAAATAAATAAACCTCTTAACCACAAGGGGAAGTAACGAACAGCCTCCATTTCGCTCGTTACCAACAACACCGCTAGTTAAGTCATTACACACGGGAAACCACGAGGAAGACCCCCCTCCCCCCCCCTCCTCTTAAAAAAGACCCCCACCTCCCCATTCTTTGAGCAGACCTACCCCCCCCCCCTCTCACTTTATCTCTCTCTTCTGTCCTTATTTTTTTTTTTTTGTCTCCCCCCCCTTCTCCCTTTCCTTTACCCCCTCCCCCCTCTGTTCTTACTTTTCTCCCTCCCCCTTCCTTTCTCTTACTCCCGTTCTCCCTTTCCTTTACCCCTCCCCCCTCTGTTCCTTACATTTCCCCCTCCCCTTTTTTCCCCCTCCCTTCCTTCCTTTCCCTCCTTCTTTTCTACCTTCCCCTCCCATCTCCCTTCCCTAACCCCCTCCCTCTTCTATACCCCTAGCCCCCTCCCCCTCTTCCCTTACCCATACCCTCGCCCTTCTCCCCCCTCCCCTCTCCTCTTACCTCTCCCTCCCCCCCCTCTCCCTTACCCTACCCCCCTATGCAGTGACGACGTGGCCAAAATCTTCGTTGAGATTTTATGGTCTTTTGGGTCAGTCTTGACTCGTGCTAACGTAAGGATGCCCCCGTCGAAGCCAGTGGGTATCTATGCTTATATCTTTATTCTTATTTGTCTGTCTGTCTGTCTACCTACCTACCCCTCTGTTTTTCTGTGTGTGTTTGTGTTTGTGTGTTGTGTGTTTTGTGTTGGTGTGTGTGTGTGTGTGTGTGTTTGTGTGTGTTGTGTGTGTGTGTGTGTGTGTGTTGTGTGTGTGTGTGTGTGTGTTGTGTGTGTGTGTGTGTGTGTTGTGTTGTGTGTGTGTGTGTGTGTTTGTGTGTGTGTGTGTGTGTGTGTGTGTGTGTTGTGTGTGTGTGTGTGTGTGTGTGTGGTTGTGTGTGTGTGTGTGTGTGTGTGTGTGTGCTGTGTGTGTGTGCTGTGTGTGTGTGTGCGCTTATGTATGTACACAGTCGCGTTTTGTAAATGTAGCATGTGTATCTACATCTGCGCATGTATAGTATACGTTTGATGCTTATATTCATCTTAAATGGAAAAATGGCTGTTTCTGCAATATGTAACTACAAGCACGCACATACACACACACACGCACACACAAAATAGAACAAACAAACAAAACCACACACAGAAAGACACAATCCCTCAAATACATAAAGGCATAAAGACAAAAAAAAATAAACACACTCCCTCACATACAAAACGGACAACGAAACAAACAAACACACACACACACAAACACACCGATCCCGCTCTAACACGCACTCCATATACCGGGTAGAACTTCCCTCACACGCACATGCTTCTAGATGTGTCGACAAGGGAAGACTACAACCCAACAGACACACACCACACACACTTACAAACACAAAAAAACACGCGATCAAACAACCACGCAAACAAACAAGCTTTACCAACAAAAAATAAACAACACACACTCTTACGCACAAACACACTTACGCATACACACATACACACCCGTCCCATTCTACCACGCAAAATCTCCTTACAGCACACGCATCCGCTCTCAGGTACTTCAACACAAGGAAGAGTACAGTCATGATACACACACACACATACAAAAAAAACACGCAAACAAACACCAACACACTCCTCACTCACACACATAAACAAACACTCCCTCACACACACATACACCACACATCCAGCTCATTCTACACAACCCCCCACCCACCACCCACCCACACTCACACACACCACACCACACACACCCACACCCACACACCAACATCCGCCTCATTCTAGCACGCAACCCCCCCCGCCACGCACACGCACACACACTCCAAGGTATTTCAACACAGCCGAGGCTATACGAACTGATGCGTGTTTATGACACAGGACACTCTCTATCTCAGGATCTCCGACAGAGAGAGGAAGGTAATAGCACTTTTAAGAAATTCTGTTTCCTTTTTTTTCTGGGGGTTTCTCGCGAGGGATGAGGGGGTGGGGGTAAGGAAGGAAGGAAGGGAAGGATGGAGGAGGAGGAGAGAAAGAGGAAGGAAGGAAGGAAGGAAGGGAAGGGTGGAAGAGGAGGAGAGAAGGAGGAAGGAAGGGTGGAGAGAAGGAGGAGGAGGAGGAGGAGGAGGGTGGAAGGAAGGAAGCGGAAGGAGGAGGGAAGGAAGGAAGGGGAAGGAAGGGAGGGAAGAGGGGGAGGAGGAGAGGAGGGGAAGGTAGAGGAGGAGAGAAGGAGGAAGAGGATGGAAGGAAGGGAAAGATAGAGGAGAGAAGGAGGAGGAGGAAGGAAGAAAAGGATAGAGTAGGGAAGAGGAGAAGGAAAGAAAGGATGGAGGAGGAGGAGAGAAGAAGGGAAAGGAATTAAAGAAGGGATGGAGAAGGAGAGAAGGAAGAAGAGGGAGGAAGGGATGGAGGGGATGGAGAGGAGGAGGAAGAAGAAGAATGATATGGAGGAGAAGGAGAGAAGCAGGAGGAAGGGGAAGGAAGAGAGGGGTGGAGGAGTGCAGGAGGAAGAAGGAAGGAAAGATGGAGGAGGAGAGAAGGAAGAAAAGGAAGGAGGAGATGATTGAAGGGAAGAAAGGATATGAATGATAAATTGACAAGAGGAATCAAAGAAAGAGGGAGAATCAGAAGAAAGAAAAGGGAAGAGAGGAATGAGAAGAAAAAAATAAGAGAAAAAATAATAATTGAAAGGAGAAAAATACGAAGATTGACAATAATAAGAAGGTGCAAGGAAGAATGAGGAAGAAAAAGGAAGAGAAAAAAGAAAATGTATAATTGATGATGAGGAAGATATGAAGAAAATTTAATGTGAACAAAGAAGAAACAGCAGAAAAAGAGGAAGATGATGAAAAGAGGGATGGAAAGAGGGGGGGAGAGAAATTGTAAGAAGAGAAAGCAATATAAAATAAAATAAAAAGGAAACGAAGAGGAAGAAATGATAATGATAAAAAAAAGAAAAAGAAATACATTGCCTTATGAATGTCTATTTTCGCTGTTACATTATCTATCGCATTATAAATCAAATATATTATATATCATATACATCATATATTACACAAATTGCAATGGAACTTTTTAGGAATCATTTTCTGTAATGATATCTTTATTCCACGTTTTGATGACTCGCTTGTTGCAAGGACGATGCAATGCAGAACCTATGGATTAGCAACGAAAAAAAATACTTGCGATGTTTAGCAAGTGTGAGTGTGTGGCCCGTTCTATTATGTCGTTTGTATATTATAAGAAAGAAGAATGGCGAAGAAAGGACGACGAAGAAGAGGGAAAGAAAATGGAAGGGAGGAACGAAAAATAAGAAGAGGTAGAAGAAAAGAAGAAGAAAATGACGACGAAGAAAGG
>NW_020872156.1:17500-22500 GCF_003789085.1 Penaeus vannamei | reverse complement strand
TAATAATAATAATAATAATAATAATAATAATAATAATATAATAATAAATAATGATAATGATAATAATGATGATAATAATAATGATAATAATAAATTATAATAATTAATAATATATAATAATAATAATAATAATAATAATAATAATAATAATAATAATAATAATAATAATAAATAATAAATAATAATAATAATAATTAATGATGATGATAAAAATGATAATAATAATGATAATAATGAAATGATAATAATAAAATGTAATAATAATAATAATTGATAATAATAATTAATAATAATAATGATAATAATATAATAATAATAATAATAATAATAATAATGATAATATATGATGATAATAATAATAATAATAATAATAATAATAATAGTAATAATAATGATAATAATAACAATAATAACTTTAATATTTGTAGAAATAATAATAACAATGATAATCGTAATAATTATGATAATGATTAAAGTTGTAGTACGGACAATAGAAATAATCGCTATCAAAACGAAAAAATGATAAAGTAATAATTATTACAATAAAAAAAATATAATGTGTAGGATAATAACGATAAGAGTGACAGTAATGATGATAGTGATGAAAGGATAAGTAATGATGATGATTTTAAAGATGATACGGATGAAAAGGATGATAACGATATTGATAAAGACAGTGAAGATAATTATTATATAATAATTAATAATAATAATATAATTGCTGCCCATACTACTACTGGTAATGATGATGTTTATAATGATGATCATAATAATGAGCACGATAACAAAAACAATGACAATGATAATGATAATGATAACAAGGTCGTAATCATACGGATAATAGTGATGATAATGAAGACAATAGTAATATTGCTAATGATGGTGATGATGATAATGATCATAATGATACTATGATAACAATAGTTATTATAATATAAAAATAAATGATAATAATAATATTAATAATGATAATAATAATAATAATGATAATAATAATGATAAATAATGATATAAATGATAAGAAGAAGGATAAGGATAATACAAATGATAATAACAATGATAGTAATAAGAATAGTAATAATAATATCTGTCATCCTAATCATTGTCATCATTATCATTATTCTAATAATGATAATATCATTGATGACGATGATGATAACAATGATGGTGATAGTAATGATAAGCATAAAAACTATTAAACTCATCATAATAACTATAAGTATGAAGATGATAACAGCAGTAGACTGATAATAATATTGCTAATAATGATGATGATTAAAGTCAATAAGGATGATAGTGGTGGTGAAATTAGTAAAACTAACAACAAAAGCAACAATACTAAGGGTAATAATGATTTAAAAAACAATAGAAGCAATTGAAATAGAAAATATAATTGGCCTGTTTGTTAATCGTGCGAGAGCATATATACTCCTATATATGGACATATACACAGAAGTAAATCTGAATCTATCTGATAAATACACATTCATCTAGCTATCTGTTAGATATGTATGTCTAGATTGATATATTTGTATCTATTTCTCTATATATGTATGTCTAAACAGATAGATATCAATTTATTTTTGTGTATATGCATGTCCGTATAATTAATATTTATTGGGTCGGCCCTTGCACGATTCTAACAAACCGGACAAATTTCAATGACAATAATGATAATGATAATAGAGATGATAATTATGTTGTTCATGATATGATAACTACAATAATTACAACAGTGACAATGATAAAAGTGATAATTTTGTTAATAATATTTGTAATGATAATAATAATTATAATGATAATAACAATAATGGAAATAACAAGGACAACAACAACGGTGATAATACGGTAATGATAATAGTATTAATGATAATAATGAAAACGATAATAATGATAATGATAACGATAAAAGTAATGACAATGATGATGATGATTTAGTATAATGATAATAATGAAAACGATAATAATAATGATGATAACGATAAAAATAATGACAATAATAGTAATAAAAGCGAGATGATAAGAATGATGATAATAATAACAAAACAATCACTACCATGGCTAATAGGAATAATAACAATAATGTAAAAAAATCATGATAATAATAAAAAAATGAAGATATTGATATTGATAGTAATAATATAAATGATAATGATGATGCTAAGAGCAATCGAATCAACAAGACTGATGATGGCCGTAGCAATTATTATGATAATGATTATAATGAATATAGAAATAATAAAAAGAGAATGAATAATATAGATAGTAAACATTTTGATCAGAACAACTGTAATAATAGTGGTGTCTGTAATAATAATGGTAATAATGACAATAATAATCACAATAATAATGATGATAACAATAGTGAGAGTAATAATCATAATAATGATAAAAATGGTAATGATTATGATATACATAGTGATTGTAACAATACTGACAATGATAAAGATAATAAAGATAATGATAATAACAATTACAATGATAGTAATGATGATAATCATTATAATATTAATAATAATGATGAAAATGATAAAGATAACAACAGCAATGTTATTAATGGTAACTAATAATAATGATTGATTATTACTTTTTAATGATAATCAGTGATAATGATTATGATAACAATAAAAAATATAATAATAATATTAATAATGATAATCATAATAGTATTGATGATAAAAATTTAACATTATCAATTAATTGTGGTGATAATAATGCTTATGGAAATATTAACAATATTGATAGTAATAACAATAAAATCAAGAAATCAAACAAAAATAATAATGCTCATAACGATAATTACAATAATATTATAATAATGGTTAGCACTATCACTATTAATGATAATGATATTAATAACAATAACAATCATGATAATAATTGATATGATGATGATATAGATGATAATAGATAATGATGATAATAGCAATAAAGATAACAGCAGTAATGTAACAGAAAATTATGATATTAATGATACTCAAAACCGCAATAAAGACAGTAATGATGATACTGTTGATAAGGATGACAATACATTCAATGATGATAACGATATAATATAATATAACTAATTCAGAACAAACTAGTAATGTGAAATGATAATCATTATTACGAAAACTCTAATGATCTAGTAAGTATATTGATAAAGCTCTCTCGTAAACCAGATTATAACATAGTTAAAATGAATAAAAGTAACTAATGTCAAGAACGAATACGTAAAACACAACAACAAAGCTGAGATAAATGGAGAAACGGATAATAAAGAAATAAAAAGGGTAGAAAGACAAACCGAAAGAGACCATAATAAGCACAACCACAACAATGATCACGAGCGCAGAGGACATCCATGGCACAGATAACACAGCATGTTGCAAGTTGCCTCTCCAGGAGACCGGTGCAACCAGCGTTCGGGCTTGGGAGCAGCGAGAAAGTTGCAATCTCTGCGTAATGCCCGAGTCCGTTTTGCAGAATCAACGGCAATAGACGCCCTGCAGAGGGGAGGAAGGGGAGGGGAAAAGGGGGGGGAGGAGAGAGGGGGGAGGAATAGGGGAGGGAGAGAGGTGGAATAGGATGGGAAATAGGGGAGACGGGGTAGGAATAGGAAGGGGAGGGGGGAGTAGAGGGGAGGGAGAAGGGAAGGGGAGGGAGAGAGGGGGAGGAATAGGGAGGGAGAGGGGGGGAATAGGGGAGGGAGAACGGGGAATAAGGGATAGGGAGAAGAGCGGATAGAATGGGGAGGGCAGGAATAGGGGAGGGAGAGGGGGGATTATGGGATGGGGAATAAGGGAGGGGTGGGGGAGGGGAGAGAGGGGGGGAAATGGGATTGTGGAAATAAGGGGAACGCGGAAGCGGAGAAAGGGGAAGGAGTCGAATAGGGAGGCGAGCAGGTGGGGGAGGGGGGGGGAATAAGGGAATGGGACTTAGGGGAGACATTTATCTTAGAATTTTGTTGGGTCGGTTTGACAACATGTTTCAGCTCTGGGCACGGACTACCTATAGGGTAGGCGTATCCTGCGGGCATGATGAAATGGGGGTAATGGGAACAGGGGTAGATCCATCAATGGTCGTCGCGGACGTCAATGGACTGCTCCTCGCAGCGTGCGAAAGGGGCGTTTTTTCGGGCCTGTTCCTTCTGTTAGGAAGGGCGTTTATCACAAGGGTGTGTGCTACTATAACTCAGATGATCTAGGCCTCCCTATATTACCGGTGTTTTGGTCGCACTATTAATCGGAATATCAGAATCTGGTAGGTGGTATTCTCTCTCCCCTCTCCCCAATTTGGGTTCCAGAGCTTTGGGGAAAAGACGCGCGATGCGATCTATCTGGTGTTCTCGCTCCCTGTCCTAGCGCCTTTCACCTCATCCTATACTTCTATCTCCCTCTCCCTCTCCACTCAAGTGCGGGACGCGAGTCTCTCGATCTTCTTGATCACCTCTCCTGCTCCTCTCACTATTTCCCCATCTCCTTCTCTCATCATAGATCTTGGGCCCTCTCCCCCTCTCCTCCTTCAACCCTCTCAGGACCCCATCTCCCCAAGAAAAAACAAAGGGGGGAGAGAGGGGCAAGCGATATGGGAGAAATAGGCCACGATTGGCGATTAGGTGGGGGTAAGTGGAGGGGGACAGGGTGGACTGGCGGGAGGGGAAGGGTGACTGGCGGGGGAAGGGGTGGACTTGAGGGGGAGGACAGGGTGGACTGGGAGGTGGGGAAAGGCGGTGACTGGAGGGGGGAAGGGGTGGACTGGAAGGGAGGGGTAAAGGGGGGGGAAGGGGTACCCAGGGAGCGGGGGAAAGGGAATAGTGGGAATTGCGGACTAAGGGTGGACTGGTAGGCGAGGTAAGGGTAAAGCGAGGGGGAAAGGGTTGACTGGATGGGGAAGGGTGACTGGAGGGGGGGAAAGGTTGACTTTCGGAGGGGAGGGAAGGGGGTGTAAAAGGGAGGGGGTGGGAGAATAGGGGTCAGCGGAGGGTGCGGGTGCTGGAAAGGGGGTGGACTGGAGGGGGG
>NW_020872155.1:7500-10999 GCF_003789085.1 Penaeus vannamei | reverse complement strand
ATTATTTTTTATTTTTGTTGTAAAATGGTAACCAAAAGCATAGTTTGAAAAAGTCTTAACTATATAGTTGGTCAAAAAACTTTTAAACCTCACCATGTAGTTTTTCCCTTTTCTGTCTATCCCCTTCTCTTCCTGTTTCCCTTCTCCCTGTCTATCTCCTTCTCTTCCTTTGTTGCTTTTCCCTGTCTAAATTGCTTCTCTTCCCTTTTTTCCATGTTGCTCTCCCTCCTTTCCTTTCCCTTCTCCCTGTCTCATCCATTGTTCTTCCTTTATCGAACACAGTCATATTATCCTACGATATACGTTTATCGCTTCTTCCGTTTATATTCTTCTCTTCCTTTTGTCCCGTCTTCCCTGTCTACTCTCCTTCTCCTTCATTTTTCCCCTTTTCCTGCTTCTATCTCCTTTCGTTTCCCTTCCCTTTCGTAACTAAATATGTCCCGCTATCTCCGTCTCTCTTCGTTTTCCGTTCTCCCCTGTCTGATCACTTATTTTCCTTTCTTTACTTAACCATTCCCCTTACAAACACGCCTACACCCTGTCCTTTCTCTTTCTATCTCCCTTTCTTTGATTACTTCCCTTATCCACCTTTCTATTCCCTTCCTTTCCTCTACTTTACCTTTATTTGGTCCCTTTCTCCTTTCTCCCTTTCTCCATTTTACCTCATCCAACTTACCTTTTCTCTTGTCGGTCTCTCTACCAGCGTACCCTTACATATCCCCCCCTTTCATTTAACTCTCTCGTTTTCTTTCTTTCCTCTCTCTATATCCCTCTTCATCCTTTCCTTTCTCCTATTCTTCATTTCCTTTCGTTCGCGTATCTCTCTTTCGCTTTCCCCCCCTTTCTCCCCATACCCCTTTTCCCCATGTTCTTATTTTCCTTCTCTTTCTTTATATCTTCTGTTATTTAATCTCTTCACCTAATTCCCCTATTTCTCCCCTTTTCCCCCTCAAGTTCCCTTCTCCCTATCTCCTTCCTCTTGCCTTCCTACCTCCTCACTCGCCTTTCTCCCTTTTCCCTTCCCTTCTCCTCTTCTCTTCTTCTCTTTCTCTTCCCCTATCCCATTTCTACCTCACTCCTCTTCCTACCTTATCATACCATCCCTCCCTTCTCACACAACCCTGCTACATCCCCTTTCCCCCTTCTCCCCTTCTTCCCTCACCCCTGTCCCCTCTTCCCCTCTCCCACCCCCCTTCCTCCTATCCCCCTTCTCCCTTTCCCTTCTCTCACCCCTTACCCTTTTCCTTCCTACTCTCTCTACACCCTTCGCCCTTTCCCCCTTCCCCTCTTCTCCCTTCCCACCGACCCAACCCCCCCCTTCTTCCCGCCCCCTTCTCCCTTCCCCCTCCTGTCTCCGACCAAAACGTGCAGCGATATGGAGAGATCTTAAAAAAGTCAACATTAACAGTGTTTATATCCAACGGTTCAGATATTGGGGCCACCGCGGGCAAGTGCACGCAGAGCAATTGGAAGGTCTTGCTCGAAAAAAAAAAAAAAAAAGGCAGGAGGAGTAAACATTAAAAAAGAGAAGGAAGTAGTAACACAAGGAATCAGGTGGGGGTGGGAGAAATGTCGGACGAGATACACTGAGATGAGAGATGATGAGTACGAGACTGAGAACCTGATGAAGATGACCAAGACTCGATAGACGAGAGGAACGTGACGAAGACGAGGAACGAGAGAGATGAGAGATGCAGGAATTGAGAGATGCGAAAAGAGAGAAAGATGAAAGGAGAAAGAAGGAAAAAGAACGAATATAAAAAACATGTGAATGAAGAGTTCATAATCGAGTCTTTGTCCATAATTCATCACCATTTTTAGTTTTGGATTTTTTTTCTTTCCTTTTTTTCTGTTTAGCCAACAGGCCTTTTTTATTATCTATTCCTATGTGTTGTTTATTGTGTGCCGTTGTTATTGCCTATTTTTTATTAATTTTTTCTTCATTGGCGTGTTAATTTTCATTTGCATACTAAGTAATAATCACCAAAAAATATGAAGTTATAAGGGGGAAGATAACAAATTAATGCTGTGATGCTTGTAGTCATGGAATATTATCTATGACTCCCATCCGAAGATACTTATATGTGTAATCAGCTCAAGCAGATCATCCGTGCAGCGATATGCTAGTTAGTGTTTTCAAAGATAATCACATCTTGAACCTTCTATCCAAAATCAGTCGTGAGTTCACCACAACCCCGAAACCTGTGTGTGTGATTAACATGTAATATTACACTCATCAACACTTCACTGTGATCCCACCCTCATACCAAGCAGATAACCTCTAAGCAGCCGCATAAATACACGCCTGCTTAGGCATTCCACAACTGATAATAAGTTACATTAAACATCCTCGCCACGTAGTGTTGTGTGTCGTACGTCGTGCAGCTACCTAGATCACTCTCGCAACCGAATGTGTGTCGTCCGATCTAACACAGTAATTACCAGCTATTCCAATACTTGGTAGACGAGACCCCATGCTAGTAATATACCAGTCTCACCTGAACACGCACTACGATATAGCCGTTCGAATACACCTATCTGTCCTTACGTTTAACTGAGTCGCGATCGTCTGATCAGTACATCCCATACATGATGTGTGTAAAAAATTGATTTTTGGATTATCACGAAAATGGCGTGTTGATGCTCCATGAATCCGTATTGAATCACCCGTATCCCTCTCCCCTCCTTTTAGTTACTTCCCTCCTCATAGCCCCTCTTTTCATCCTATTCCCTCTTGCCCTCCTTTATTTACTTCCCCTCATTCCTCCTCTTCCTTTTCCTTCATTCCCTTCCCAATCTTTCAGGGGCGTAGGAGTTAACTATAATCCTTAATTTTCAGAAATATAAGCTTTCCATGAGTGCAGTGAGGGAGTGCATTGTCGGGCGAGGGGGCGCAGCAAGCACCAGGGGGAAGGAAGATGCAAGTGGGTAAAATAGCGGTACAGAAGGAGGGGAGGCGGCCGCAGGGGCGACGAGCCTTAGCGGGGGAAGGTGATGTACTTGCTAAGGAGTAGGGCGGGAATGGCAGACTGAGGTGAGGGGTACGCCCATGTGGGGAGGGAGCCGCTGAACGGGAAACAGGGGATTTACCTGATTCGTGCTAGCAGACTCTAATAAAATGCAGCATAGCAAAAATGGTTTCGGAGGAGTTGCAGCAAAGTAGAGCACCATCAATGGAAGGTACCAGTGAACAATCACTTAAGCCGAATTTACGGAGGGGGAGGTCTGATGGACGGAACAGTGGCCCCTTTTGCTAACGACCACCGACGCCACTTGATGACGGAGGTCACCTCGATAATTGGTTATGAAATCTGTACTTGCTTCACCTCAAGCCTTAAGCTATACGCCAATGCTATGTGTTTGCGCGGAACAAGAGTATGGCTGCTGCTTTTCCTGGCGTTGGTCGCGGGCTTTGCAGTCCCGCGTTTCTGCCTCGCTGGTGCTTATTCGCGCCTGAAATCTGCGTGTATATTTCATGCCAGACCGTCCCGATTTTTTT
>NW_020872155.1:0-5000 GCF_003789085.1 Penaeus vannamei | reverse complement strand
CATCATTGTTATAATCTATTGGAATTATAACAATAATGATAATTACTATCGTAATTATTATAATTATTGGCAGCTCCCTTATTATTACTATTATTATTATTATTATTATTATTATTATTATCATTATTTATCATTTTATTATTATTATTATTATTGTTATTATCATTATTATTATTATTATTATTATTATTATTATTACTATCATTATATTATTACTATTATATTATATCATTATTATTATTACTATTATTATTATTATATTATATTATTATCATTATTATTATTATTATTATTATTATTATTATTATTATTATTATTATTATTATTATTATTATTATTGTTATTATTATCATTATTATTATTATTATCATTATTATTACTATCATTATTATTATTATTATTACTATTATATTATCATCATTCATTATTATATTATTATTATTATTATTATTATTATTATTATTATTATTATATTATTATTATTATTATTTATTATTATTATATCATCATTATTATTATTATTATCATTATATTATTATCATTATTATTATTATTGTTGTTATTATCATCATTATTATTTATTATCATTATCATTATATTATTGTTATCATTATTATTATCATCATCGTTATTACTATTACTATCATTATTATTATTGTTATCGTTATCAACATTATCATTATTATAGTTATCTGTATTATTGTTATCATTATTATTATTACTATCATTATATCTTATTGTTATTACTATGATTATTGTAAGCATATCAGTAAGGATAATTATCATTATAATTACCAATTTTCTTCTCTTTTTCTGTGTATGTGAATTCGTGCACATATTTTGTTTATCCAAGTTTATAACGTGAAAACTTAACATCCAGTTATTCACACATATCCCCGCCTCTCTCTCTCTCTCTTTCTCTCTTTTCCTCTATTCTCTCTCTCTCTCTCTCTCTCTCTCTCTCTCTCTCTCTCTCTCTCTCTCTCTCTCTCTCTCTCTCTCTCTCTCTCTCTCTCTCTCTTCTCTATTTTCTCTCTTCTATCTCTCTCTTTCTTTCTCTCTCTCTCTCTCTCTCTCTCTCTCTCTCTCTCTCTCTCCTCTCTCTCTCTCTCTCTCTCTCTCTCTCTCTCTCTCTCTCTCTCTCTCCCTCTCTATCTGTCTATCTCATCCTTTCTTCCCCCACCGTTCTCCATAAAGAAAAAAGAGAGAGAAAAAAAATAAAGACAAAAAAAAGGACATAAAAAGAGGAACCCCCTCGGTCCCCTTAAAGGAAAAAAAAGAGTAAAATCAAGCATAACATCACCCATATGAGCATCGCATCGCGCCCTTTGTTGCGGTGGATTAACCCATTGTTGCCCCGGACACATGAGACATTAGGCCTGGCCCGCCACCTCTTTGTGTGGCCCTCGGGATGCTGTGGCACCCTCCCCCCCCCTTCCTACGCCACCAGGGAGACAGTAATGGCGTCGGCTTCTCCTTATAACAATGGAGCGACTCTGGTCCTCCTCCTCCTCTCTCCTCTTCCCTCTCCCCCTTGCCCTTATATTCGCCCTTACCTTGGCCCTTATCCCGAGATCTGTTGGCACCCCCTGTGCCCTTTCCCACCATACCCAAGTTTGACCCTTACGATACCTTACGATACGTTCAAATTTGTCCCCCCTGATATCCTTAGATTCCCCCCTTCCGATACCCCCAGATTTATGTTTCCCTTACCCCCAGCATTGCCCCCACTTCCCCCCCTTACCTTCAGACCTCCCTTATCCCCTACCCCGAGGACTGTCCCGCTTTCTCTACCCCCTACACCTCCCCTCTCCTCTGCCCTCAGATTTCCCCCTTCCCTATCCACAGATTCCCCCTTCCTCCCCCCCCCTCATAACTGCCCCCACTTCCCCTCGTCCTCAGACTTCCCCTCTCCAGCTACCCCTTCCCCCCTCCCCCAAGCCTTTCGTCAAGTGCCACCTTCAGGACAGGGGGATAGGAGGAAGGGGGGGGGGGGGTTGGAGGAGGAAGGGGGATGGGTGGCAGAATATTAAAGAAGGGAAGTGGAGGAGGAAGGGGAATTGGGGAGCGTGTTGGAGGATGAGATGCTGGGGATGAGGGAGAAGTGGGAGGTAGGAGGAAGAGAGGAACTGGAGGATAGAGGAGGGGAAGTAAGGGGTGTAGAAAGAGAAGTAAGGGGAATGGGGGAACATTGAGATAGAGGATAGAGGAGGAGAGGAGAAGAGGATAGAGGAAAGGGGATAGAGAAAGAGTGACGAAGGTTAAGGATTGAAGTTAAGGGAGATCTTAAAGAAAGAAAGTTGAGATAGAGGATAGTAGAAGGAAAAATTCAAGGATGGAGAGCGGATAGGAGTGTATTTAGGAGAGGGGGAGGGAGAGGAGAATAGAGGGGGATGTCATCTAGATCCTAGAAGTAGAGGAGGGAAGAAGGGAGATAGTGGGGGAGAGGAGAGAGGATAATAAAGATCTCATATCATATTTAGAAAAAAAAATGTGTAGGATAGAGACATGAAGGAAGGGGGGGGGGGGTAGTAGTAAAGAGGCTACGAACGTAATGAAAGAAATATAACGAAACGGAAGAAAAACCAGACAAGATTGGACATCACAGACACAGAAGAGAGTCCGAATCAGATTGGAAATGAAAGAAAGACGAAAAAAGAAAAAGAAAAAGAAAATAACGAAGGAGAGAAAGACAAAGAAAAGCGTGATATTGGAAGGACAAGGAAATGAAACCATGACAGGAAACGAGAAGGAGAATGGCGTTTAAGAAATAAAACATGATTTTTGGACCAGATCGTGTTACAATTACTATCAAGGCGCTGTCACACTAGCACTTTTTCCGTCAATTTTTGGACAATTTTATTTAACATAAATACAAACATTCTCGAATATAGCTCTTGGTTTGACTATGCTTGGCTGAAAAAGTTGACGGAAAGGTTTTCAGACGGAAACGATCATTATCGTCTGACTGGAAAATCGACAATTCGCTCAAAAATGGAAAAAAAAATCAGAAAATTGTAAAAAAAAAAAAAAAAAAAAAAAAAATAGAAAATTGTCAAAAAATTTACGGAAAAGTGCTAGTGTGACAGCATCTTAAGGAAGGGTTTCATTACATTCTTGCCAGACGGTGTCATGCTTCACTTCCACACATAGAGACAAAGATCGGTTGTGAACATGAGACGACACTGCACACTATGATGCCTGTCTTATTGATAGGAAATATTTATTCATTTATCTTATTTTTTTATTTACTCTTGAATTTTATTTCATTTTCCATCTACTTTTTATCTTTATTCTATTTATTTTTTTCTTATTTTGAATGATTTTTTTACTATATTTTTTATTTTTTTATATTTTCTATTCATTCTCTTATTTTTTTTCTTTTTTCTTTTTTTTTATCCATGGATGGAACAACAACATGCGTCGAAGAAGACAGTTCTAGTTGTATCAAGGAATAAATTGACAGTGGACTTATAAATCAGAGTAAAGTATAAGGGAAGAAAAAAAAGAAAGAAAGGTAAACGGAAAGTAAATAAAGAAAAAAATTCTTGTGAAAATGGTGACTCTTTCGATCTGGTCTCACGTTTATTTTATATCATGTTCAGTATAATGATTATTGATTTTTAATTTGTTGATTGAAGGAGGGTGTAAAATTAGAATTAACGTTAGATGAATTAGATTTGTAGAGAATGTTACTTAGTGAGTCATGCTATTTGTGTTTATGAGTGTGTGTGTGTGTGTGTTTATATATAATATATATATATATATATATATATATATATATATATATATATATATATATATATATATATATATATATATAATATATATATATAAGTATATATATGTGGTCTTATGCAATGTGTTAGTGTATTTCTATTTATTTAAGTTAACATCAATCGTTACGACATAATCCGATTTACTAATGTGTTCTTTATTATACATTGTATACTGCTAGTGGAATGATTTAGACTAAAGACTAATGATAAGCATTAATTCCTTAAGAGAGCTTTTGTTCTCAGGAGGCTTAGCCATTCTATTTTCATTTGTGTATGTCAAACTGTTTACGCGTATGTTGGCCTCCACATTAGAACCTCATCCTCCAATTCCCTACTCCCCCACTATCCAATTGTTATCCATCCGCTTAATACTCTATCTCTGTTCATTTGCACTGCTCATCATTTATCTTCTCACTTACTCTTTCTCAGCACTAATCTCCTCTCCTCTCATCTCTCCCTCACATTATCATTCGCCCATTATAATCTACCATTCTATTTTTCACCCTATGCCTCCCACTACTATCTATCTCCTCATTCTCCTGCTCCCACCATGCCCCTCTCCCTCCCCTCTATCATCTACCTATTGTTCTACCCTACCTCTACCTGTCCTATCATTATCTCCTACTTATTCTGTCTATTACTATTTCTAAATACTCATCCGTTTTCTCTGCTTACTCTTCATTTGGTCCTCCTCTCTCTCTCCCCACGATCCCTCCCTCCTATCTTATCCTTCCCTTCTCCATTCACCACATCACAATCTCAATTAGGCATAATCGACACACCTCAACTCCTTCAATATCTTCCCCCACTCCCTGCTCCACTAACTCATTTCAATTCTATCTTAATTCCTTAATCACTAGTTCTTTTCATCTCACTCCCAACATCCATATTACTAGCTTCCCATCCTTCTCTACGTACTTCTTTCATCTCTCTCAGTCTATCTCTCTCTCTCCCTTCTCTTACAGATCTCTTATTACACACATCCAAACTGTCTCGTACCTCGTCAGACATCGTCGCTCCTGGCTAATCTCAAACAACGCGCGTTTTCCTCGCCCTACGAGTCTTGTGCAGCGGTTTTCCCCTTCTCCTCCTCCTCTCTCATCTTCTCTATACACGTACTTCTATTCTTTGCATCCAATTTCTTTCTTGCGCCCGCTGTGACCTTTTGCCCTTCTCATCCTCACCCTTCTCACACCCAATACACTATATACACCACCAACA
>NW_020872154.1:160831-168331 GCF_003789085.1 Penaeus vannamei | reverse complement strand
GAGAGAGAGAGAAGAGAGAGAGAGAGAGAGAGAGAGAGAAGAGAGAAAGAGAATATATATAGAGAGAGAAGGAGAAAAGAGAGAGAGAGAGAGAGAGAGAGAGCGGGGGGGGGAGAGGGAGAGAGAGAGAGAGAAAGAGATGGAGAGAGAGAAGGAAAGAGATATATAGACAGAACAGAGAGAAGAGAGAAGAGAGAGAGAGAGAGAGAGAGAGAGAGACAGACAGACAGACAGAGAGAGAGAGAGATAGACAGAACAGACAGAAGACAGAGAGAGAGAGAGAGAGAGAGAGAGAGAGAGAGAGAGAGAGAGAGAGAGAGAGAGAGAGAGAGAGAGAGAGAGAGAGAGAGAGAGAGAGAGAGAATGGGAGAGAGATAGAGAGAGAGAAGGAGAAAGAGAGATAGAGAGAGAGAGAGAGAGAGAGAGAGAGAGAGAGAGAGAAGAGGAGAGAAGAGAAGAGATAGAAGAGGAGAGTAGAGAGAGAGAGAGAGGAGAGAGAGAGAGAGAGAGAGAGAGAGAGAGAGAGAGAGAGAGAGAGAGAGAGAGAGAGAGAGAGAGAGAGAGAGAGAGAAAGGAGAGAGAGAGAGATAGATAGACAGACAGACAGAGAGAGAGAGAGAATGGGAGAGAGATAGAGAGAGAGAGAAGGAGAAAGAGAGATAGATAAAGAGAAGAGAGAGAGAGAGAGAGAGAGAGAGAAGAGAGAGAGAGAGAGAGAGAGAGAGAGAGAGAGAGAGAGAGAGAGAGAGAGAGAGAGAGAGAAGAGAAGAGAGAGAGAGAGAGAGAAAGAGAGAGAGAGAGAGAGAGAGAGAGAGAGAGAGAGAGAAGAGAGAGAGAGAAGAGAGAGAGAGAGAGGAGAGAGAGAAGGAGAAAAGAGATATATAGAGACAGAGAAGAGACAGAGAGAGAGAGAGAGAGAGAGAGAAAGAGAGAGAGAGAGAGAGAGAGAGAGAGAGAGAGAGAGAGAGAGAGAGAGAGAGAGAGAGAAGAGAGAGAGAGAGAGAGAGAGAGAGAGAGGAAGAATGGGAGAGAGATAGAGAGAGAGAGAGGAGAGAGATAGATATAGAGGAGAGAGAGAGAGAGAGAGAGAGAGAGAGAGAGAGAGAGAGAGAGAGAGAGAGAGAGAGAGAGAGAGAGAGAGAGAGAGAGAGAGAGAGAGAGAAGAGAAGGAGAGAGAGAGAGAGAGAAAGAGATAGAGAGAAGAGAGAGAGAGAGAGAGAGAGAGAGAGAGAGAGAGAGAGAGAGAGAGAGAGAGAGAGAGAGAGAGAGAGAGAGAGAGAGAGAGAGAGAATGGAGAGAGATAGAGAGAGAGAAGAGAAAGATATATATATATATATATATATATATAGAGAGAGAGAGAGAGAGAGAGAGAGAGAGAGAGAGAGAGAGAGAGAGAGAGAGAGAGAGAGAGAGAGAGAGATATGAGACAGAGAGAGAGAGAGAGAGAGAGAGAGAGAGAGAGAGAGAGGAGAGAGAGAGAGAGAGAGAGAGAGAGAGAGAGAGAGAGAGAGAGAGAGAAGAGAGAGAAAATACGAAACAACAGACCCATAAACAGACAGAAGGAAGAAACAGCACCATCCCCCCACCCCCCCGCCCCAAGGCCCTACTTAACGTGACAATAAATCGCCCTATTAAAACAAGAAGCTAATAATTATTAACACGGAAAACTTGCAGGTCGCTCGGCTGTTCATATCGCTGCCGAGAAAGGTCACTTGGACGTGTTAAAGGTCCTGATCGAGGCTGGCTGCGAGGTCACCGTGGGGGACAGCAAAGGTGAGGCTGTGGAGGAGAAATCAAATGGCTGAATGCATACTCACATGCTCACACACACACACATACACACGCACGCACGCACACACATACACAGGCACTCACACACACACACAAGCACATATACTCACATGCTCACACACACACATACACACGCACGCACGCACACGCACGCACACACAGACAAGCACATATACTCACATGATCACAAGCACCCCGGTCCCCTTATACACAATGGATCATTTCTCACATACCCGTAAAGCAGCGTCCTGTCCAACTTAGGACCGCAATCGATCGCTTTCCACAACTCTTCCTCACTGGTCCCTTGTTCCTCACGCCCTCAGGACGCCAGCCGATCCACCTGGCGGCTCTCGGAGGTCACGCCGCCCTCCTGCAGGTGCTCCACGACAACTCGGCTTCTCTGCAAAACTACGACAGGAAAGGTTGGTTGAAAAGGCTCAGCCAAGGAGGCGGGAACACTTCTTGTGAGGAAGTTGTCTGGTGTAGAGGTTCCTCGGGGAGGTGGGCGGCCACAGGACGTGCTAGAATAGGCGAGTGTGTAGCGACTAGACTTTGCATTTGCGCTACATTCGGGGTTTTAAATGTTTACCTTAGAGGGTGATCATGGTGTTAATGGTAAGATGCAGATACTTCCATTAGTATCTCATTTAGAATAACCAACAATAACACTGCTGATGATCATAACGGGAGTAGAACAACCTTCTCCTCCCCTCCCTCCTCTTCCTCCACCCCCCTCTCCACAACCCCTCCCTCTTACCACCCCTACTTCCCCCCTAACCACCAGGCATGCGAGCGATCCACTTCGCGGCCGCCGGCGGGAGCGAGGTCACCCTCGACCTCCTGCTGCAACTCAAGTGCGACCTCGACCTCGTGGACGCAGAGAACCGCACGCCGCTGCACCTCGCCGTCCTGCAGGGCCAGCGCGGCGCCGTCGAGTGGCTCCTGACGAAGAGGGCGACGGCGGACAAGAAGGACGTCAGGAACCAGACTCCGCTGGACCTGGCGCGAGCTCTTGGGCGCAGGGAGATCGAGGAGCTGCTGGGGCGCCGCGGCAGGAGGGCGCCGGTGAGGGGCGGGGATGGCTCGCGGGAATGAATGAGTGGGCGGATGGATAAGTAGATTAGTTGATAGATGATCAGGCATGTGAACTGATAGATAAATGAATGAATATAGTGAACTGATAGATAAATGAATGAATAAGTGAATTGATAGACAAATGAATGAATAAGTGAATTGATAGACAAATGAATGAATAAGTGAACTGATAGATAAATGAATTAAAGTGAACTGATAGATAAAGAATGTAATAAGTGAATTGATAGACAAATGAATGAGATAAGTGAATTGATAGATAAATGAATGAATAAGTGAAGCTGAGATAAATGAATGAATAAGTGAACTGAATACGAATTAAATTGAATAATAGTGAATTGATAGACAAATGAATGAATAAGTGATCTTGATCGAGCTAAATGCATAATCAGAGACAATGGTATAAGAGCGGTGCAATAACTGTAAAATGAGAATGACTATAAGAGGTGAATCTGACTCAGACTAATGAATGAATGAGTGAGCTTGATAGCAAAATGAATGATACGAGTGAATATGATAGATCAATGAATCGAATTAAGAATGAATACGATAATGACTGATAAGTGAACTCGATTAGAGTAAACTGAATGAATTAAGCTGAACTTGATAGACAATGAATGAATTAGTGAATTGTATAGATAAGAATGAAATACGAATGGAGTAGAGGTTGGACACATGATAGATCAATGAATGATAAGTGAACTGATAGGAATAAATGACTGATATAAGTGAACTGAATTAGATAAAGAATGAATAAAGATTGATAGCTGATAGATAAAGTGAATGAATAAGTGAATGTGATAGACAAATGATGAATAAGTGAATTGAATATAGATAATGAAGAATAAGTGGTGAATGAGTAGATAAATGAATGAATAAGTGACTGATAGAATAATGAATGAATAGAGGGTGGAAGCTGAAAGATAAATGAATCTTGATATAGTGCAACTGATAGATAAATCTGAAGAATCAAGTGAATTGAAGAGCAGATGAATGAATATCGATGAAATTGAAATAGATAAAATGAAATGAATAGTGAACTGATAGATAATATAGATGAATAAGTGAACTGATAAATAATGAAGTGAATAGAGGTGAACCTGATAGAATTAAATGATGAACTAGTGAACTGTATAGATAAGATGAATGAAAAGTGTAAACTGATAGATAAATGAATGAATAAGTGAAGCTGTAACTAGAGTCAAATGAATGAATTAAGTGAACTGATAGATAAATGAAGAAAAGTGAATTGATAGATAAATGAATGAATAGTGAACTAATAGATAAATGATGAATAAGTGAATGAAGATAATGAAAGAATAAGTGGAACTGATAGATAAATGAATGAATAAGTGAACTGATAGATAAATGAATGAATAAGTGAACTGATAGATAAATGAATGAATAAGTGAACTGATAGAGAAATGAATGAATAGTGTGAATAGAATGAATTGAATAAGTGAAGCTGATGAGAATAAATGAATGAAATAAGTGAAAGTTGATAGATAAATGAATGAATAAGTGAACGAGTAGATGAAATGAATGAATAAGTGGAACTGATAGGATAAATGCAATGAATAGGTGAACTGAAGATAAATGAAATTGAA
Organism: Penaeus vannamei; assembly: GCF_003789085.1. Classification (NCBI taxonomy): domain Eukaryota; kingdom Metazoa; phylum Arthropoda; class Malacostraca; order Decapoda; family Penaeidae; genus Penaeus; species Penaeus vannamei. Next base: position 163,841 of record NW_020872154.1, on the reverse strand, counting down.
GTTATAAGTGAAGCTGATAGATAAATGATAATGAATAAGTGAATCTGAATAGATAAGATGAAGTGAATCTTAGTGAACTGATATATAAATGAATGAATAACGTGAACTGTAGATAAATGAATGATAAGTGAAGCTGATAGATAAATCAATGATAGGTTGGCACTATAGATAAATGATGAATAAGTGAACTGGATAGATATGAATAATAAGTGAATTGATGAATAATGAATAAGTTGAACTGGAATAGTGAACTGATCGATAAATGAATGAAAAGTGAACTGATAGATAATGAATGAATAATGAAGCTGATAGAATAATGCTGATAGTGAGACTGATAGATAAATGAATGAATAAGTGAACTGGATAGATAAATGAAATGAATGTAAGTGAATTGATAGATAAATGAATGAATAAGTGAACTGATAGAGAAAATGAATGATAAGTGAACTGATAGATAATTGAATGAATAATGAACTGAAGATAAAGAATGAATAAGTGAACCTGATAGATAAATGAATGAATATGAAACGATAGATAAAATGAATAAGTGAAATGAGATAATGAATAATAAGTGAACTGAATAAATGAATGAATAAGTGGAACTGATAGATAAATGAATGAAAAGGTGAAACGATAAATGAAGATAAATAGAATGAATATAGTGAAGTGATAGATAAATGAAGAATAAGTGAACTGATAGATAAATGAATGTAAAAGAATGAATAATATGAACGAATGAATGAATAAGTGAACTGATAGATAAATGAATGAATGAAGTGAACTGATACATAATAAATGAATGAATTAAGTGAACTGATAGATAAATGAATGAATAATGAACTGATAGAATGATGAAAAAATTGAACTGAAAGATAAATGAACTGAATAAGTGAAACTGATAAATGAAGAATAAGTGATGATAGAATGAATGAATAAGTGAGTTATGATGAATGAATTGATGAATAATGTAAGTGAAGATAAATGAATGAATAAGTGAACTGATAGATAAATGAATGAAAAAGTGAACGATAGATAATGAATGAATACATAACTGATAGATAAATGAATGATAAGTGAACTGTATAATAAATGAATGAATAAGTGAATTGTAGAGTAAATGAATAAGTGAGACTGATAGATAAATGAAATGAATAAGTGAACTGATCAGATTAATGAATGAATAATAGTGAACTGATAGATAAATGAATAAATAAATGAACGATAGATAGAAATGAATGAACTAAGTGAACTGATAGATAATGATGAATAAGTGAACGATAGATAAATGAAGGTGAATAATGAAGTGATAGATAAAGTTGAATGAATAGAGTGAACGTGATTAGATTAAATGAATGAATAGTGAAGCTGATAGAAAATGAATGAATACGATGAACTGATAGATAAATGAATGAGACATATTTAGTGAACTGAATAGATTAATGAATGAATAAGTTGAAGTGATAAGATAATGAATGATAAGTGAAGTGATAGGATAAAATGAATGATAAGTGAACTTGATAGATTAAATGTAATGAATGAATAAGTGAACTGATAGATAAATGAATGAATAAGTGAACTGATAGATAAATGAATGAATAAGTGAACTGATAGATAAAGTGAATGAATAAGTGAACTGATAGATAAATGAATGAAATTAAGTGAGTGATGATAAATGAATGAATAAGTGAACCTGATAGATATATGAATGAATAAGTGAACTGATAGGACTCAAATGATGATATAAGTGAACTGATAGTAAAATGAATGAATAAGTGAACTTGATAGATAAATGAATGAATAAGTGAATCTGATAGATAAATGAATCGAATAAGTGAAGTGATAGATAAATGAATAATAAGTGATACGTGATAGATAAATGAATGAAAAATAAAGTGAACTGAATAGATAAATGAATGAATAGAGTGAAGTGATAGATGAATGATGAATAAGTGAGATTGATAGATAAAGAATGAATAAGTGAAGTGATAGATAAATTTAATGAATAAGCTGAATTGATAGATAAATGAATGAAAAGGAGATAAGATAAATGAAAGTGATAGATAGAGTGAATACAAGAAGTTACATTCTAATAGGGTAATAGGCTAATTGAAGTGAACGATATGATAATTGATGAAGTAATTGATAGTAAGAGTAATAGATATATGAATAAATAAGTGAACTGAAAGATAGATGAATAGATAAGTGAATTGATAGATAGATGAATAAATAAATGCATTGGTACATAGATGAATAGATGAGGGAATTAATAGATAGATGAATAGATGAGAGAGTTAACAGATAGATGAAGAGATAAGGGAATGAATGGACAGAGGAATGAATCAATAAATAGAAAAATTAACGAATTAATAGATAAAGAAATAGACGAAGAGCTGACACAAACACACAAATAAATGGAATAAGTAGATGAATAGATCAATTTCAGCGACTCAGAATGGACGGCCGCCCACAGACCAGCCCACGGACATTCCGCCCCGCCCCACCGCCCACGCCCAGTAAAGAGGTCCTCTTGCTGGCGAGCGAAGGCGACGCAGAGGGCGTGAAGAGGCTGGCGCAGGAGGGGGCGGACTTGGAGGCGATGGGCGTGCGGGCGGACGAGAGAGGTAAGGGAGGGAGGGGACGGGAGAGAAAGAGAGGAAGTGATGGAAGGAGAGGGGGTGGATGAGGGAGGAAAGGAAGAGAGAGAGATGAGAGAGAGAGAGAGAAGAGAGAGAGGAGAGAGAGTAAGAGAGAGAGAGAGAGAAGAGAGAGAGAGCAAGAGAAGAGAGAGATGGAGAGAGAAGAGCGAGAACAGGGAGAAGGGAGAGAAAGAGAAAGGAGACAAGAGAGAGGAAGGAGAGAGAGAGAAGAGAGAGAGAGAAGAGAGAGAGAGAGAGAGAGAGCAGAAGAGAGAGAAGAGGAGAGGAGAGAAGAAGAGAGAGAGAGGGAGAGAGAGGAAGAGAGAGAGAGAGTAAGAGAGATGAGGAGAGAGAGAGAGGGAGTAGATAGAGCG
>NW_020872154.1:145598-147870 GCF_003789085.1 Penaeus vannamei | reverse complement strand
TAGAGCTACAAGGGAAAACACAATTTATAATACAAAAAGGAAAGAGTATAGCAACGGATTGTAAAAATATATATATTATTAGAAAGCCCCGATCAAAAAAAAAAAAAATAAAGAGGGAAAAACACAGAAGAATATTTATTATATATGTATATATATAATATATATATATATAATATAGTATATATATATAATATATTATAATATTAATATTATAATAAATATATATTATATTATATATATATAATATATAATATATATATAAATATATATACTATATATAATTATGCAAAAGGAGCAAAATATTCTCGGAAATAAAAAAAAAAAGTTGCGAAAAACAAACACTATTCAAATTCGCAGACATAAGGCAGGATTAGCGAGCCGTTAGAAGCGCGAAATGAACACACTTCTCAATACTGAAAATAACCCTATTTTTGTGAATGAGATTTTACCTACGGATCGCTCGGCAGCAAGCCTCAAAAACTGAATATTTCTCGCTTCGGTCAATGATTATCTGCTCTACTTCGTATAGGCTCATCCGCCTATACATTGCACTTAATCGAAATTATGCTATAGTATCGATCCGCGCCATCTACTCTATTCGTTCCTGCCTCTTACATATCTCATCCTTCCAAATTTAGTCAATATGCTATACCATACTCGTCTGATCTACGCTGTCAACAGACCTCCCCACGTTTGCTTTGTCTTCTGCATACAAAAGCATAAGTTTAGCAAAAAATAATTTAATATTTTTATCAAACAATTTCCTGACTTTTTTTTTTTTATTTTTTTTTTTTTTTTTTTTTTTTTATTTTTTGTATTCTTGCCAGTCCATTTTTCTTCTCTGGCTTTGTCTTATTCTCTCCGTTTCTTTCGTATCTTTGCCTGCATTCCATTCCTTTCGTCTACCTTTCTTTCTACCTACCTCTTTTTGTCCATCCTTCCTCTAATTCCCTCAATCTCTTCTCTCCGGTCATCTTTCCTCCTTCTCTCTACCCTTTTTCTCTTCTTCTTCCCCTTCCATGCCTCCTTCCCTTTATTCCTCCTCTTGATTTCCACCGTATATCTCTCCTCTCCTTTTCTGCCTCCCTCCCTCCTTTCTTTCCATTCCCTCCCTTATCCCACCATCCTCACCGTTCCCTCCCTCCTCCTTTCCCTCCTCTCACACCCATACTGCCCTCTATATCCCCTCACTCCCATTCTCTCCCTCTCCCATCCCCCCTCCCTCACTCCCATCCCTGACACCCTCTCACACCCTTACCCTTCTTCCCTCACTCCATTCTCCCTTCCATCCACCCCTCCTCCCTCCCACTCCATCCCATCCCTCTCACACCCCTCCCCTTTCTTCCCTCAGTCCTTCCCTCGCATCTCTTTCCTCCTCTTCCTCCCCCCCTCTCTTCCATCCATCCTTCCTCCCTGCCACCCCTTCCACCTGCCTTCCCCCTCCCCCTCCCCCTTTCCTCTCCCTCCCCTCCTTCCCCCCCTCCTACTTACCTCCCTGCGCGAAAAAATTCTTAACTCCTCTTTTTCTAAAACAACAACGAATTTCACAGAAGAGACCCACAAGAAAGAGAGAACCAAAATTCTAGCTAGGGATTAGAGGGGTTCCGCACTATTACTGGTAGAATATGTGGATGGGTACAGTTAAGGGCGGTGCTAAATGACTGCCAACAGGAGCGCTCCTTCACAATCGAGCGCTGTGTTATGAGTGGGGGGTCACGACGGTAAGGTCTATATGACACGTATTAGGGGACGTTGAACTCGAGGGGGTTAAGGGGGGGAGATCGTTATGGAGCCCAAAAGCATGTATAAAGTGCGAACCGGGGAGGCACCACAGGAAGGCGGCATAGGTAACGGTTATGGCATCTAAATTGTGGATCCTGACTGTCTGGCGGGGGGGAAGTTGTAAAAAAAATCATACAGCTGTTCGGAGCTTTTTGCCAGGCGTTTATTGGCAGTCTTCTCTCTCCTCTTCGCTCTTTCTGATCTTCTTTCTTCTCTCTGTCTCTGTCTGTCTGTCTCTCTCTGTCTCTACTCTCTCTGTCTGTCTCTCTCTCTCTCTCTCTCTCTGTTCTGTCTGTCTGTCGTCTGTCTCTCTCTCCTCTGTCTGTCTCTCTTCTCTCTCTCTCTCTGTCTGTCTGTCTATCTATCTGCCTAATCAATCTCTCTCTCTCTCTCCTCTCTCCTTCTCCTCTCTCTCTCTCTCTCTCTCTCTCTCTCTCTCTCTTCTCTCTCTCTCTCTCTCTCTCTCTCTCTCTCATCTCTCTCTCTCTCC
>NW_020872154.1:130598-138098 GCF_003789085.1 Penaeus vannamei | reverse complement strand
TGTCTTTCTATCTAGTTCTCTATGTCTAGCTCTTGTTCTCCCTCCCCTCTCTCTTTTTTTTCTCTGTCTGCTTCTCTCCCTCTTTCTCTCTCTCTCCCTCTCTTATCTTTCTCTGCTTCTCTCTTCCCTCTCTCTCCTCTCTCCCTCCATCTCTCATCTCTCCCTGCCACTCTCCCCTCTCCCTCCTTCCCTTTCGCATCTCTCTCTCTCTTCTTCTCCCTCTCTCTCTCCTTCTCCCTCTCCCTCTCCCTCCTCACGCAGACTTCCATATGGATGCACTGTATATATCCATACAGGCAATATTTGTCCCGTATAGATCTATTTCCCTTTAACAAAAGAACTATACACATGCATGTTTACTCCTACCGCCAAAGACTCACACGGGTATATACAGCTATATATGTTTTCGAGCAGATAAAGGGAGGCGGATACATACGTCCACGGGATCCTACACTTCTCCCTTTCATCAGCCCTGGATACATAGGCCTACGTGATCCTCTCTTTCCAGCTCCTGGACGTATAGGCCTACATAACCCTTCCTTGGATACATAGGTAGTAGCCCCCCCCCCCTCTCTCTCCCCCTCCCTGAACACATACGCCCACAGGATTCTGCCTTGGACACATAGTCCTACATGGTCCCCTTCCCCTTTTCCCCCTCCCCTGAGAACGTACCCCCACAGGACTCCCCCTCCCCACCCCCCAACAGACACACAGCCGGTGTTGCCGCTGTGTTTCAGCCGGTCGTGTATTAATATTCTAAATGGAGGTTCGCCGAATCGTATTCGCTATTATATTTCGGTCTCTCTCTCTCTCTCTCTCTCTCTCTCTCTCTCTCTCTCTCTCTCTGTGTGTGTGTGTGTGTGTGTGTGTGTGTGTGTGTGTGTGTGTGTGTGTGTGTGTGTGTGTGTGTGTGTTTTCTTTTCTTACTCCCTCTCGCTCATACCTGTCTCTCTCTCCATTCCCCTCTCTTATCCATTCTCTCTCTCTCTCTCTCTCTCTCTCTCTCTCTCTCTCTCCTCTCTCTCTCTCTCTCTCTCTCTCTCTCTCTCTCTCTCTCTCTCTCTCTCTCTCTCTCTCTCTCCTCTCTTCCTCTCTCCCTCTCTAGACCACCATCGATTATTTAGTCTGAATCGCCATCTTTATTGAATTTGCTCCTTCATTATCACCATTATAGAAGATAAACCGGTTTGCAGTTAATGAAGTGCTATTAGAGTTAATTTAATTGCGGTGAATTGTGTGACGGGCTTTATTGTTGTTTCTGAGCCTTGTTGAAACGCGAGCCAATTCGCCTTCCTGCTCCTTGGGCACGGACGGACGTGATCCGCTGACATCTTTCTCTACTTTTTTTTTTCAAATTTATAAGATCTATTCAAAAGGGCTTCAAGTCTCCGCGTTCAGGAAGAGTTCGGCGGACAGCGTGTCAGGATTGATTAGCGTCGTGTATTGGGGCTGTTTGGTTAAGTTTTTATTTTGTGATATGTGTTGGGTAAATATTGTGAGCGCCATCTGTTGGATAGTTTGGTAAATATTTTGAGCGCCATCTATTGGATGGTTTGGGTAATGTTTTTTGAACGCCATCTATTTGGTTTTGGGTGTTTGTATTGCGTCTATTGGATGGCCAAGTAAATATTGTTAGCGCGCCATCTTGGATAGTAGTAGGTAAATATTTTAAGCGCGCATCTAATTTGGATGGTTTGGTAAATATCCTGGGATGCTTGCCCAATCTATATTTGGTAATATTTTGATTCTATTGGATGATTTTGGTAAATTTGTTGATCGGTTTGGGATAGGCATGCTTTGTAAAAGTTTTTGAGATCGCATCCGCAGGTGAGTAAGGTTAAAATGGATTTTGTAATTGGAGATGTGCTAATGTGATTAATATTGTGAGACGCCATTAGTTGGACCCTTTGGTAAGAACCATAGTGCCATCTTTGGAGAATGCATGGCTTATGGGATTAATTTGCTAGTGCCATCTATTGGATACTTTGGTAATATTATTGAGGCACCATCTGTGGTTGGTAGTTTTGGTAAGATTTTGAGTCGCCATCTGTTGGGTGGTTTGGTAAATTATTTTGAAGCGCCATCTATTGGATGGGATGGTAGATTGTGAGTCGGCATCTAATGGTTTGTTAATTAATTTGAGTGCCATCTGTTGTGTGGTTCAGTAATTATTTTTAAGTGATTATTGCGAGGGTTGGGTTGATATTGTGAATGCCATCCTCTTGGATGGTTTAGTAAATATTTTGAGCATCATCTATCAAGATGGTTTAGGTTATGATTGTGACTCTGTCCTGTAGGGATGATTTGGTAAATGTTTTGAGTGCCAATCTATTGGGTAATATTGTGGTGTTATCTATTGTGCGGTTTGGTAACTATTTTTGAGCGCTATCTGTTGTGTGGTTTGGTAAATATTTTGTGAGTACTATCTGTTGTGTGGTTCTGGTAAGTATTTTTAAGTGCTATCTGTTGTACAGTTTGGGTAAATTTGAGCAGGATATTTTATTTTTTAAATATTTTGAGCGCCATTTTGTTGGGAGATTTGCTAAATATGTTTTGGGCGATTTACAAAATATCTTAAGTGCTATATATTGAGAAGTTTGGATAAGATTTTTGAACGCCATCTGTTTTGGTTTTTGGTTAAGATTTGAACGCCATCTGTTGGTTGATTTGGTTAAGATTTTGAACGCCATCTGTTGGTTGATTTGGTTAAGATTTTAAAGCCATCTGTTGGTTGATTGTGGTTAAGAATTTTGAACGCCATCTGTTGGTTTGATTTTGGTTAGATTTTGAAACGCCATCTGTTGGTTGATTTGGTTAAGTAATTTTGAAAGCGCGCATCTGTTTGGTTGATTTGGTTAAGATTTTTGAACGCCATCTGTTGGCTGATTTGGTTAAGATTTTTGAAGCGCCATCTTTTGGCTTTTTGGTTAAGATTTTGAACGCCATCTGTTGGTTGATTTGGGTAAGATTTTTGAACGCCATCTGTTGGTTGATTTGGTTAATGATTGAACGCCATCTGTTGGTTGATTTGGTTAAGATTTTGACGCCATTCTGTTGGTTGAGTTTGGTTAAGATTTTGAACGCCATCTGTTGGTGAATTGGTTAAGATTTTTGAAACGCCATCCTGTTGGTTTGATTTGGGTTTAAGATTTTGAAACGCCATCTGGTTGGTTGATTTGGTTAAGATTTTTGATATGCCATCTGTTGGTTATTTGATTAAATTTTGAACGCATCTGTTTGGCTGATTTGGTTAAGATTTTGAGCGCCAATCTATTTGCTTTGTTTTGGGTTAAAGATTTTGAATCGCCAATCTGTTGGTTGATTTGGTTAAGATTTGAACGCCATCTGTGGTTTGAATTGGTTAAGATTTGGTTAAGATTTTGAACGCCATCTAGTTGGTTGATTTGTTAAGATTTTGAACGCCATCTGTTTTGTTGATTTTTAAGGATTTGAACGCATCGTTGGTTGATTTGATTAAGATTTGAACGCCATCTGTGGCTGATTTGTTTAAGATTTTTTGAGCCATCTTTTGCTTGTCTTGGTTAAAGATTTTGAAACGCCATCTTTGGGTTGATTTGGTTAAGATTTATTGAACGCCATCTGTTGTGATTTTGTTTAAGATATTGAACCCATCCTGTGGTTATTTGGCTAAGATTGAACGGCATCTGGGCTTTGATTTGGTTAGATTTTTGAACGCCATCTGTTGGTTTGATTTGGTTAAGTTTGAACCGCCATCTGTTGGTTATTTGGTTAAGATTTTGAACGCCATTTTGGTTGATTTGGTTAAATTTTGATTGCCATTGTCCATTGTTTATTAACATTTGATACGCCATCTGTTGGCTCGAATTTAGGTTAAGTATTGAGCCATCTTGGCTGTTTGGTTAGATTTTTGAACGCCATCTGTTGGTATTTGGTTAGATTATATTAAGCGCCAATCTTTTGGCTTGTTTGGTTAAGATTTTGAACGCCATCTGTTGGTTGATTTGTTAAGATTTTTGAACGCCATCCCCTGTTGGTTTGATTTGGGTTAAGATTTGGAACGCCATCTGTTTGGTTGATTTGGTTAAGACTGTTGAACGCCATCGTTGGCCTGATTTGGTTAAGATTTTGAAAGCGCCAATCTGTTGGCTGATTTGGTTAAGATTTTGAAGCCGCCATCTGTTTGGCTGATTTGGTTAAGATTTTGAGCGCCATCTTTTTGTTCATATTGGTTAAGATTTTGAGCGCCATCTTTTGGCTTGTTTGGTTAAGATTTTGAACGCCATCTTTTGGCTGTTTGTTAAGATTTTGAACGCCATCTGTTGTGATTTGGTTAAGATTTTTGAACCCCATCTTTTTGGATTGTTTGGTTAAGAATATTGAACGCCATCTGTTGGGTTTCTGTTGGTAAATTTTGAACGCCATTTTGGCCTAACTATTGATAGGTTTAGTTAAGATTTTGAGCTAATAGTTGGTTTCGTTAAGATAATGAGTTCCATCTATAGGTTGATTTGAGCATGACCTGTTTATTGCTTTGTTGCTAATTATGAACGCCATCTATTTGTTGGTTTTGATAACAGTAAGAACGCCACCTATAGGTTGATTTGAGCATGACCTGTATATTGCTTTGTTGCTAATTATGAACGCCATCTATTAGGTGGTTTGGTGAAGATTGTAACACCATCTATTGATTGGTTTGTTTAAGAGCGCCATCTGTTGAGGGGAATTGGTTAGAGTCTTGAACGCCATCTGTTGGGAGATTTGGTAAGGTATTGGAGTGCCATCTATTATTTAATTTGATTAAGATTTAAAGTGCCATCGATTGGGTGGTCAGCACTTTCGACATCATAGATCAGGTAGTTAAGTAATTTCAGCGCCATCTATTGGGTAGTTTAATAAGCACTTTCAGTCCCCATCTCTTCAATTAGATAGTTTTAAACATATTGAATAATCCTTTTTGTTAGTTTAATGTTCGTAGACAATGAAGAATTTCTGGAAAACCTTACTGTAGGCTGAGTGATAGGCCTATGCTAGCTTCCCGTTGCTGCCGAAACCAACCTTTTTCCCTCTTTCTTTTCTTTCAGATTTAAAGGATTTTACTTTCTTCCAGTTGCGAAATATCTGGCATTTCCTTCCTTCTCTCGTGCGTAATTCTTTTCTCCATTACAGCAGTTCCTCCTTTCCTTGATTTTATTTTCTATTTTCTTCGCTGTTTCTCTTTCCAATTCATTGCCTTTTAGTTTCTGTTATTCTTTCACCGCGTTTTTTTCTTTTTTTCTTTTTCCTCTTCCTCCAGGCGGCTTCCTTGGATTCAGGTTCTGTTCGTGTTTATTGTTATTGTCGTTTTCATTATCATCACCATCTCTATTTCTCATTTATTATCGCGCATCAGCAATTACCAGCATCATTATTATCATCATATACCATTAACACATCATCATCATCGTCATCTTCAAATCATCATCCTTACTTCAACCTTCATCATCTTTACCTTCTTCATCTTCTTAATTTTTCCTTCATTTTCATCTTCATCTTAATTATGATTTATTTATTTCATATATATTTCCTGCTTCCTCCCTCTCCCTGACGAGTGAAGGAACGCTGCCCCTACGGCTGTTGGCTGACATGCAGGTTTCACGTTTTGTCAGCAGCCTGACGAAGGAACGAAGCAGTGGCTCACAATGCATATTTATGGGGAGGGGGGGGGTGACCATGGCCTAGGAAGCAATTGATTAGATTTCGGCGGTGAATCGGATCCGCTAATGGACCTAGGATAAGATGAAAGGATTCGGCGGCGGCGCAATTTAGTCTTTAGGAAAAAGTGCTTGATATTCCTCTCTCTGTTTGGAATGCTGTTCGAAGAGCATTTTTTTTTTTTTTTTTTTTTTTTTTTTTTTTTTTTTTTGATCAGTCTCGCTAAAATAGATTTGATTGCAAATTCTTCGCTTTATGGAATTGGGACTTAGCTCGCATTGGCTGAGGTCTGTCCTCTGTGCTATCAATATTGGCATTGTTGCTGATATTACTGCTGCTATTATTATTGTTGGAATAATTCCTATTACCATAACTGCTATTATTGTTGTTGTTAGCGTTATCATTATTGTTATTATTATCAATTATTATTATTGTGTTGCTGTTAGCGTTATCATTATTGTTATTATCATTATTATTGTCGTTGTTATCACACCTCTGTCAAGGAGGTTATGTTTTTTGGTCTTATTTGGTTAGTTAGTTTGTTCGTCGGTTAGCAGAGTAACTTTAAAAAAAATATTAATAGATTTTTGCCAGAGTCTGTGCCTTAGCCTAACTTGGATGCCATTCAATTTTGGTGGCGACTCGGATGTTATTTATTTGCCTTGGTATGCGCTCTCTGAGTGCTTCTAGTTATTAGTAGTATCATCACCATTAGTATCATCATCAAATCACCACCATCAATCATCACCATCCACCATCATCATCATCACATCACCATCATCTCATCCACCACCACCACCATCATCATCACCAAAATCACCATCATCATCACATCACCATCAATCACCACCACCACCATCATTATATCATCACCACCGTCATCATCACCATCACCACCCATCATCACCATCCCATCATCATCACACCACCACCATCACACCACCACCACATCACCATCACCACCTCATATCATCACCACTTCTCTCTCTACTGCCCCTGTCCCGCGCGCGCCCCGTGGCTCCAGACCCTTTAACCTGACCTCAAAAGTTGACCCGAGCTGAACCTCAGTCGAAACTTCGCCGAGCGGGGGGTTTCCTTTGTAAATTTATTCGGCCTTTTTCCGAATTTTCCTTCTTGTACTTCTTGGGTTTTTTTCTCTCTCTTTTTTTTTCTTTTTTTTTTCTTTCTCTTTTTTCTCTCTCTCTCTCTCTCTCTCCTCTCTCTCTCTCTCTCTCTCTCTCATCTCTCTCTCTCTCTCTCTCTCTCTCTCTCTCTCTCTCCTCACTGCCCTCTTTATCATGTCTTGTTTCTTTCTCCCTTATCTCACCCTTCCCCTACAGACGAAGCGAGAAAGTGTAACTATCTGGAGATTTTTATTTTTTTATTATTCTCTTTTTTTGTTATTTATTATCATTATTTCACGTCACTCCCCCCTTTCGTTGCGAATCTTGTCGGAAATGAACCCCACGTGACACTGATTCAGAGCGGTGGCATTCACGGTTGTCAGTTGTCGTGTCATGAGGGAAGGTTGGTTTGTCTGTCTGTTGCTGTCATCCTCTTTCTTTCTCTTTCTTTGTCTTTTTCTTCTCTTTCTCTCTCTCTCTCTCCATCTCTCTCTCCTTCCTTTCCTCCTCCTCTCATCTCCTCTCGTCCGTTCTCCTCTCTCTCCTCTCTCTCACTCTCTCTCGTCTCTCTCTCCTCCTCCCCCCTCCTCTCTCTCCCGTCTCTCCTCTTCTCTTCTCTCTCTCTTCTCCGTATCTCCTTCCTCTCTCTCTCTCCTCCTCTCTCTCCATCTCTTCCTCTCTCCTCTCTCTCTTTCTCTCCTTC
>NW_020872154.1:104788-119776 GCF_003789085.1 Penaeus vannamei | reverse complement strand
TAAGGGAGGTTGGAGGTAGGGTGGGGTGGGGGGAGAGGGGTGTAGGTTGATGTAGGTTTGTTTAGTGTGGGTTTTTATTTATCTATTTGTTTTATTTATATTTATTACTTATTTTGTGGCTTGTGTAGGGTATATGTGGTGTAGTGGTGGTGTGGTTGTTTTTTTTTTTTTGGGGGGGGGGCTTCTCGCTTCCTTTCTTTTATCTTTCTTCTCTTTCTGTTTTCCATCTTTTTTTTTCCTAATCTTCCACCTCTTCCTATATCCTCACATCTCCTCTTTTTCCCGTCCTCCCTCGCCTCCTCATCCACACTCCTCCTCTCTCTCTCCTCAACCCCTTTTTCCACACCTCCTCTCTCTCCTCCCACCCATCCCTCCTTCCCTCCTTCCCTCCCTCCTTCCCCTTCCCTCTTCCTCGCATCCATCTGCCGGTCGAGTCACTAAGTAGATTACTCAATTAATTTACTTACGACGAATTAGCGCTGTTGGAGCGGCCGGACATCCGTGAGTAAGAGAGCGTGTAGTGGCGCTGGAAAGTTGGTGAGTTAGTTGAGTGAGGGCGGTGAGTTTGTGAGTCAACGGGGTGTGGAAAGTACCTGCGGGTTAAGGAGGGTGAGGGAGTCTGGTGAGGGGGAAGTCGGGAGTTTGTGGAGTTGGGAGGGGGGGGGGGGAGTCTGTGGAATAGGAGGGGGAGGGGGGAATTGTGGTGGGGGAGATGTTTGAATGTTGTGGAGGGGAGGGGGGATCTTTTCGTGAGGTAGGGGTGAGTATGGAGGGGGGGGGGGGGTGGAGTGTGTGGATGGGGAGGGTGATTCTGGAGGAGGAAGGGTGACTTGGGAAGGGGAGGGAGCGAGTGTGTGCGGATGGGGATGGGGATGAGTCTATTAAGGTGAGTCTTTGAGTAAATCAGAGTAACTTTGAGGTGATTGTACGCGAAGATGGGAGGATGGGGTTGAGTGAATACTGGGTGAGTAGATAGTCTCCCAAGTTAATTAAGTAAGTAATGAGTCTATGAATCAGTGGACAGTGCATGGTATTTTGTGAGTCAGGGAATTACGTGGTCTCGGTAAGTAAATGCTGAGTATGTTAGGTAAGTTGCGGTGTTAAGACTGTGGGAGTTTCTGTGTGTACGCATAGATGTCGTGGCTGTGTCCTACAACATACACACACATATATATCTGTAGTTGCTGTAGATCTCCATAGCAATACCAGCGAGAACTGCTTGGTCACTGCTCGTAGCTGTGAAACGTATCCATGTTGACGAAGGTAGAAAAGATACGAATGAGAATTGATATCTTCACAATACAATAGATGTATTTGACCGGTTTCGAATATATTAATTTCTGACGAGGATACATTCGAAACCGGTCAAATACATCTCTTGTATTGTGAAGATATTCATTCTCATTTATACATTTTTTCATGTTCGTAGTTCTCGTTTCTCGTTTCTCTCTCTCTCTCTCTCTCTCTCTCTCTCTCTCTCTCTCTCTCTCTCTCGTCATCATCTCTCTCTCTCCTCTTTCTCTCTCTCTCTCTCTCTCTCTTCTCTCTCTCTCTTTCTTTCCCTCGTGTGTGGTATGTGTGTGAGTATAGTGAGAGGGAGAGGACAGAGACCGTAATCTTGCCCATGTGTGTTGTTTGCTCGTGTGTCTATGCGTTGAAGAATGTGTATGTGTGTTTGTGCTCTCGTGTGCGAGTGTATGTGTATATATGCCCATGTGTGCGTCTGTATGTGTGTTCTGTGTACCCGTTTGTGCGTGCATGTGTGTGTGTGTGTGTATACTTGTGCGGCAGCTTGTTGTGCCGTGGAATGTGTATGTGTGCGTGTTAAGTATTGTCCCATGTTAGCGTGTAAGTGTACATGTACCCATCTGTGCCAATGCATGTGTCTGTACCCGTTTGTGCGTGCATGTGTGTGTGTGTGTGTTTGTGCGGCAGCGTGTGTGTGTACGTGCGTGCGTGCGTCATGGAATGTGGTCGATGGGTCAGCACCTCCGCCGCCGCTGCCACTCCACAGACGACCGCACACCTGAGCCATGACTTTGAACAAAATGACTTTTGAACACACAGAGTGAAAGAGAAAGGGAGGATGGGGGGGAGGGAAGGAGGAAGGAGTGGGAGGGGAGGGAAGAAGGGAAGGATGGGGGGAGGGGGGGAGGGGGTGAAGGGGGAAGGAGGAAGGAGGGAGTGATGGTAGGGGAAGAGAGGAAGGAAAGAAAGGAGAGGGAGAGGGAGAGGGTGTAAGGGATTGGGAAAGAGGGGAGATGGAAGGGAGAGGTAGAAGAAGGAGAGAGAGGAAGAGAAAGAGAGGAAGGAACGGGGGAGGAGAGGAGGGAGCGAGGGGAAGAAAAAGGGGTGTGTTTGGAAAGTTTGGTCAGTTATTTAGCTGTATGGTGCGATGAGCACATAGTGAGAGAGAGAGAGAGGAGAGAAAGAAGAGGGAGAGAGAAGAGCGAAGAGAGAATATATATAGATACATATAAAGTGAAAAAGGGTCATCCTCAGTGAACCATTTATAACCCTCTCCCTTACCCCTTTCCCCCACCCATTCCCCACCCCCCACCCCCCCACCCCTTCCCATAAACTCACAACTGTCACGATGAGTCAGATCCCCCAACCCTCATCCCCCACCCCCCAAAAAAAGAAAAAAAGAGGAACAGGACAATAAAAGAAGGAAATATAAAAAGACGGGATTAAAAGAGAAAGGAAAGGGCAATTAGCAATAACGAGAGAGAGAGCAAAGCATGAAACATATAATCAAAGGGACAAAAGTGAGAGCTTGGTGGCGTGACGGGGAGAGGGGGAGGGGGAGGGGGGAAGGGGGTATTATGGAATGGGGGGGTAGGGGGTAGGGTGACTTTGAGAGAACATGCTTTCGGGTTTTGATGGTATTATTTGATCTTTTATTTCTTCTCTCTCTCTCTCTCTCTGTCTTTCGGTTTTATTTTTCTTTTTTTTTTGTTTTGTTTTTTTGTTTTTTGTTTTTTGTTTTTTGTTTCATTTTTTTTCTTTTTATTCTCCTTATTCTTTTTCTTTGTCTTTTTTGTGTTTCTCATGCTCTCATTCCCTTCTTTATCTCTCTCTCCTCTCTCTCTCTCTCTCTCTTCTCTCTCTCTCTCTCTCTCTCTCTCTCTCTCCTCTCTCTCTCTCTCTCTTTCTCTTTCTCTTTCTCTTTCTCTCTCTCTTTCTCTCTCTTTTCTTTCTTTCTCTTCTACTTTCTATCTCTTCCCCACCTCCCTTCCTCCCACCCTCTCCTTACCACCTCTCCTCGCCTCCTCTCTCCCTTTCTCTCCTTTTCTCTCCTCTCTTCTGTTCCCCTTTCTCCCTTTCTGCACACCCTCGTGCGAGTGTGTATTCAGCGCCATGTTGCAATTACGTTCCAGCCTCTGTTGAAACCTTCATGCTGATCAATTGATTATGATGATATACGAAGCACTCTCATATTTTTACGTCCGTGGGAAGTTTTACGTTTCTGTCTCTCTTTCTCTCTATTCTCTCATTCTCTATTCTCTGTTTCTCTGTTTCTCTCTGTTTCTCTAGTCTCTCTTTTCTCTAGTCTCTCTTTCTTTCTCTTTCTTTATGTTCTTATTTCTCTCTTTATTTATTTTCTCTCTCTCTCTCTCTCTCTCTCCTCTCTCTCTCTCTCTCTCTCTCTCTCTTCTCTCTCTCTCTCTCTCTCTCTCTCTCTCTCTCTCTCTCTCTCTCTCTCTCCTCTCTCTTCTCTCTCTCTCTCTCTCTCCCCTCTATATGTATGTTTGTGTAAACGAAGCGTGTTTTCGTGCGCGCATGTGTGTGTATGTGTGTGTGTGTACATAATGCCTTCAATTATGTACTTGCATATATCAGCCGGTTTCTCTATACATGTCTAGTCCAGGATCGTACCTGTTCGAGTTAGTGTGTCTATGATCGTACCTTTGTGTGTGTGGTGTGTTGTGTGTTCTATGATCGTACCTTGTAGTTTCATGTGTGTGCTGTGAAACTCATTCTATAGGTAGATGTGTGCATGTGCTGTGTGCTGTGGTGTGTCTATGATCGTACCTTGTGGTGGTGTGTGTGTGTGTGTGGTTGTGTGCGCGTGTGGTGCTGTGTGTGGGTGTGTGTCTCTTAACGATCTGGTGACCTATGCTGTGTGTGTGTGTGTGTTAGTAGGATCTAAATGATCAGTACCTTATGAGTGTGTGTGAGAAAATGTGATTACTAATATCGTACACCCCCACACCCCCCATAAAATAGATGAAAAATGTGTGTGATAGGATCAAAAATAAATGCTGTGTGTGTGTGTAATACTTAATGTGTGTGTGTGTGTGTGTTGTGATCGTGTGTTTGTCTTACGATCGTACCTTGACGCGCTGTTTGTGTGTGCGTGTGTGGTGTGTGTTGTGTGTAGTGTGCGTATCCGTATGTGTGGGTATGTCCGTCCGTCCCGTCCGTGCCGCATGCGCGCTAGGCCCGCCCTATGCGTACCCTCCGACCTGCCCCCCGAGTTGTAAGTGACGGCATGGGAGGGTGGAAGGGGGTGGGGGTTGTAAGGGGGGGGGGTGGGCGCGACTCAATCATGTAGGCTCAGTATTGTCGAGGGCGGCGCCGGGGACTTCTCCCTGCGCTCGTACTCTTGGGGGAAGATGTGTCTATTTGGAGGGGCCTCTTTCGATGTGTGGGGGTGGGGTGGGGTTACGCGGCGTTCACAAAACCACGAAATATAGTGTGTTGTATCTATTATATATATATATGTTGGTATAATATATATATATACCTATATAATATTAGTAGTTATATTTTTTATATAATATATATTACATTACACCTTGTCTATAAGTGTTCTTATATCGTCCCTTCGGCTGCCCTTCTACGTTTTTTTTTGTGTTGTTATTCATTTAGCTCATCGTTTCGTGCTTCTCTCCGATTCCAAATATTAAAAGGATGTATTAATATGCCATATATTACATATATATATTGCATATGTATTTACATACTATATATTCCCTTATTATACATATTATATATGCACATTTTATATATATTAAATATATAGTATATGTATATATATTTATATATATATTTATATATTTATATATTTATATATAATTATATATATGTTATTAACACATGTGATGGTGGCTCGCTCGTAAATTAAGTGTTACTCTTAGTATATACAATATTATATGCTGCATGATGTTATATCATGAATAGTATATATTATTATAGTATATATACCATATATGTATTAATACATACATATAGTATATATATATATATATATATATATGTATATATTATATTAAATATTGATTCCTTCCGTTTTATATTATAGGTTGTATAATATATATATGTGTGTGTGTGTGTGTGTGTGTGTGTGGGTGTGTGTGTGTTGTGTATTATATGTATATTATATATAATATATACATAAAAATAGAGTAATAGTAAATATAGTGAAATAAAAAAAAAATAATAATAAATAAAATAAATTTAATATAATATATAAATTAATGATGATACAAATAAAGTATGTAGGAGAAAAGGATAAGAGAGAAGTGAAGACAGAGAAAAAAAGCGATCCTCAGATTAAAGAGAAAGAGAACTATAAGGCAACAATGAAGAGAAAGACGACACAACAACAAGACAAAACACAAAGACAGAAAAAGGAACAGTACAGATAAATATTAATAGTGCTTATGTTTGGAAAGTCCATTAATTCCGGGCTTCTCTCTGATGGTTGTTGGTCAGCGAAATCGATGTGACAGGCGGTGGTGGGGTTTTTTTTATTCGTTTGTTTTCGTCGCTTTGTTCTTTTCTTTTTTTACTTGTTTTGGGACGGTGGGTGTGGTAAGGTGATAATGTGGTGTGGGGCTGGTGGGGTTGTGTGACAGGGGAGTGCTGCCCATTCAACGAGGTCTCTAAGGGCGGTTTGGTAAAGAAGGTTGTTCTTTTGTTCTTGGAGTGGTCAATAGGTTATTATTATTATTTTTAAATTTGGTATGCATGATTATTTTGCTTATTTACTCCCTTAATAGGTTTGCTGGAAGTAGTGTGTTTGGGTTGTTCTATTTGAATTAAGAGATAACACTATGGTTATCAATATTGTTTATATTTGTGTATTGGTTATGTTGTGTGTTTTTCTTTAACATAAGGTTTTTGAAGTGTTTTGATGGTCGTAAAGATTATTGTTATTTATTTCGTTATCATCGGCTAGTGTGTCTTTTATTACTGGCTTTACTTGCCACTACCTTTTGCATTGTATATATAATGGTGTTTTAGTAATTTTAAAAAGTACCGTTTTATGTTTTTGTTCTGTTGTGGTATTGCCTTATTTTTTATTTTTTTTGTGCTATTTTGTTTAATTATTTTTTTATCATTATTGGTATTCTCAATTTTTTTGATTCTCTTTTTTGTTCTTTTTATTACTCTTGTTATTTATCGAAGTCGGTATATCATCATTACTGTCACCTGGACGTACGGCTGGCTTACTCTTTACTCTTACAACCGTGACTAAGCATTTACTCTTTCCTTGGGTTTATTTTACGGCAAAAAAAAAAAAAAAAAAAAAAAAAAAAAAAAAGTTTTTCGCAACCGAGCATTAAGTTGAAGATGCTGTCACTGGAGGCTGTCTTTGTGAAAGTGTTTTTGTTTGTTGGTGTTTATTGAGCTCTTAATTTTTTTCTTGTTATTGTTATTTACTCGAGAGCTTTTTTGATGTTTTTGTTTTTGTGTTGATATTTATTTTTCTTCTTTTTTTACAGGTATGTTTGATCAGTCGCGTTGGGTCATTTGGAGACGGTAAGTTTTAGAGAGAGAGAGAGAGAGAGAGAGAGAGAGAGAGAGAGAGAGAGAGAGCGAGGAGCGAGAGAGAGAAGAGAAGAGAGAGAGAGAGAGAGAGAGAGAGAGAGAGAGAGAGAGGAGAGAGAGGAGGGAGGAGGGAGAGAGAGAGAGAGGAGAGAGAGAGAGAGAGGGAGAGAGAGAGAGAGAGAAACGAGAGAGCGAGAGAGAGAGAGAGAGAGAGAGAGAAGAGAGAAGAGAGAGAGAGAGAAAGGAGAGAGATAGAAGAGAGAGAGAGAGAGAGAGCGAAGAGAGAAAGAGAGAAAGAGAGCGAGAGCGAGAGAGAGAGAGAGAAGAGAGCGTCCCCGAGAGCGCCGCTTGACACGTGACCGACCGACAGCCAGCAAATTGCCCAAGAGCTTGCTTGGCCGGCCGGTGGAGCTCCCTCGCTGGCCCTCTCCTTTGTCTCCTCTACTTTTGTTTCTCTTCTCTCTCTCTCTCTCTTCTATCTATTCTATTGATCTCTATCTATCTATTGATCTCTCTCTATCTCTCTTTTCTATCTATCTATTCGATCTCTTATCTCGCTCTTTCTATCTCTTTATCTAATCTATCTATTATCTATCTATCTATCCATCTCTTCTCTTCTTCTCCTTCTCTCTCTCTCTCTTGCTCCCCCTCCTCCACGTCCTATTTCTCTTCCTCTTCCACCACCGTTCCTCCTCTACTTTTTTCTCCTATCTTCCTCTCTCTTTTCGCCATTTCCCCTGCTCTCCTCTCTCCCTCCCCTCTCTCCCATGCGCCATTTTCCTCGTCATCTTTCTCTCTCTCTCCATCGCATTCGCCTTTTCCCTGTCCTCTTGCACTCTCTCTCTCTCCTCTTATGTGCCATTTCCCCTGTCTTTTTTTTCTCTTTCTTCCCTTCGCCATATCCCAATCCTCTTTCTCTTTCCTCTCTTTTCCTTCCCTTTCACCATTTCCCTTGTCCTCTCTCTTTTCTCCCCCTCTTCTTCCCCTGCCCTGTTTCTCTCCTCTCTCTTCTCTCTCTCTCTCTCTCGTTCTCTCTCTCTCTCTCTCTCTCTCTCTCTCTCTCTCTCTCTCTCTCTCTCTCTCTCTCTCTCTCTCCCCTCCTCCCTCTCTCCTCTCCACCCATTTCCCTTCCCCCTCTCTCTCCTCTCCACCATTCCCTTGCCCCTCTCTCTCTCTCCTCTCTCTCCTCTTCCCTTCCAATTTCCCTTGCCCTCTTTCTCCTTCTGTCTCTCTCCCCTTCCCAATTCCAATTACCCTCTTTCTCCTTCTGTCTCCCTCCTTCCCATTCCCTTCTTTTCTCCTTCTGTCGCCCAATTCCCTTACCCTCTTTCTCCTTCTGTCTCTCTCCCCTTCCCAATTTCCTTTACAATTTCCTACCCTCTTTCTCCTTCTGTCTCTCTCCCCTTCCAATTTCCTTTTACCCTCTTTCTCCTTCTCTCTCTCTCCCTCCCAATTTCCTTTACTCCTCTTCTCCCCCTTCCCAATTGTCCCACCCTCTTTCTCCTTCTGTCTCTCTCCCCTTCCATTTCCCTTACCCTCTTTCTCCTTCTTCTCCTCCCCTTCCCCTCTTTCTCCTTCTGTCTCTCTCCCCTTCCCAATTTCCCTTCCCCTCTTTCTCCTTCTGTCTCTCTCCCCTTCCCCCTTTTCTTGTCTCTCTCCCTTTCCCTCCTTTCTTTCCTTCTGTCTCTCTCCCCTTCCCAATTTCCCTTACCCTCTTTCTCCTTCTGTTCTCTTTCCATCACCCTTCCCCTCTTTCCTCCTTCTGTCTCTCTCCCCTTCCTCCTCTCACCTCACCACCTTAAACCCTCTGAAATTCAATTCATAACCTCATGAATTATTTCCCCGGCGAGAGACTGAGGAGGAATGCGCTTGGGTTTTCCCGGAGCGATCCTAGAAACAGAAGAGGATTTAGTTCCATAAGCGAGGTGTACATGCCAGCTTTTTGTCTTTTCTCATCTCTCTCTCTTTCGCTGTTTTTTCTTTTTTTTTTTTCTTTCTTTTTCTTCTTATTATTTTCTTGCGTTCTTTTTTTTATTCTTTTTTTTTTTTCTTTTCTTGCGATCTTTTTTTGGCGATTTTTTCGATTTTTTTTTTTTTTTGGTTTTTCGTTCTTGCTTGTTTTTTTCGTTGTTCTTTTATTCTCTTCAATGGTATTTTTTCTCTTTTCCTTTTTTTTTAAATCTTTTTTGAAGTCGAGACGCGAGCGAGATTTTTGAGGCGTGAGGTTTGGTTTTCTTTGCTCCCGATTTTCCCTGATTTTTGGTTTGAATCTTTTTCTTTTTCTTGTGTCTTTCTTGCCTCTCTTCTATCTTCTGTCTCTCTCTCTCTCTCTCTCTTTCTTTCTTTCTTTATTCTATCTTATCTTTTTTCTTATCTTTCTTTCTTTATCTTTCTTTTCTTTTCTTATCTTCTCTTTCTCTCTCTCTCTCTCTCTCCTCACTCTCTCTCTCTCTCTCTCTCTCTCTCCTCTCATCTCTCTCTCTCTTCTCTCTCTCTCTCTCTCTCTTCTCTCTCTCTCTCCCTCTCTCTCTCTCTCCCCTTACCCAATTCCTTCCCTCTTTCTCCTTCTGTCTCCCCCCTTCCCAAATTGTCCCCTTCCCCTCTCTTTCTCCTTCTGTCTCTCTCCCCTTCCCAATTGTCCTTACCCTCTTTTCCTTCTGTCTCTCTCCCTTCCCAATTCCCCCTCTTTCTCCTTCTGTCTCTCTCCCCTTCCCCCTCTCCCTCACGACCTCATAACCTCATGAATTATTTCCCCGGCGAGAGACTGAGGAGGAATGCGCTTGGGTTTTCCCGGAGCGATCCTAGAACAGACGAGGATTTAGTTCCTAAGCGAGGTATACATGCCAGATTTTTCTTTTCTCTCTCTTAAAATCTTTTTCGCTGTTTTTTTTTTTTTTTGCATATTTTCGTTCGATGTTTTTGGGAGGGGGGGGTTTCGTTTCTTGCTTTTTTTCTCGGTTGTTCTTTTATTCTCTTCTGGTATTATTTTTTTCCTTTCTATTCCCTTTTTTTATTCTTTTTTGAAGTCGAGACGCGAGCGAGATTTTTGAGACGAGTTTGGTTTTCTTTCCTCCCGATTTTCCCCTCGCATTTTTGGTTTGAATCTTTTTCTGGTGTTTCTGTGTTCTTTGTCCCTCACTCTATCTTGTCTATTTCTCTCTCTCTCTCTCTCTCCTCATCTCTTCTCTCTCTCTCTCTCTCCTCTCTCTCTCTCTCTCTCTCCTCTCCTCTCTTCTCTCTCTCTCTCTGTTCTCTCTTGACTCTCTCTCTGACTCTCTCTCTCCTCTCTCTGACTCTCTCTCTCTGAACTCTCTCTCTCTCTCTCTCTCTCTTCTCTCTCTCTCTCTCTCTCTCTTCTCTCTCTCCTCTCTGCTCTCTCTCTCTCTCTCTCTCTCTCTCTTTCTCTCTCTCTTCTGACTCTCTCTCTCCTCTCTCTGCTCTCTAACTCTGACTCTCTCTCTCCCCACCCTCCCTCAAACAAAAGAAGAAAAAGAAAAAAACAGAAAAAGGAAAGGAAACAAAAGCAAAGAAATAAAGAAAGTTGGGAAAAATGGTTTTCAAAAAATGGTGTCTCTTGAAGGAGGCCCGACTGACAGATGGCGCAGCTGGGTCTGTGGGGACTTTCTGTCACGCTTACAACTATGATTGGTGCAATCGTTAAATAAACTTGTCGGGGATTGCAACGTGTTCCTAAATTTCCGAAGGGAGGAGAGAGGAGGGACGGAGGGAGGGAGGAAGGAAAAGAGAGGGAAGGAGAAGGAGAGAGAGATGAAAAAAAAGAGGAGCGAAGGCAGAAGCGAAGAAGTAGGTGCAAGAAAGAGAGAAGAAAAAAAAAAAAAAAGAAAAAAAAAAAAAAAAAAAAAAAAAAAACAAGAAAAAAAAAAACAAAAAAAAAAGACCAAGAAAAAAAAAAAGTTAAAAGTAGAGAGAGAGGAAGAGATGAGAGAAAAAGAAAAAGAAAGCCGAAAATGTGTGAGAAGAGAGAGAAAGAGAGCGCCGAGTAAGTATAAAAAACAGGTGAGAGGAGAGAAGAAGAAGAGACGAGTAGTGTGAGAAGAGAAAGAAAAAACCTCGATCGCCGAGTCCCCCGAGATACGATAACAATTAAGCCGAACATTAGACCCCGATATATGTAAGATTTGTTGGAGATAACTGGCTCAGAGGCACATAATTAGTCAAAGATTGCACGCTTAATATGACATTCTAGCCTGGAATTGCCCCGGCGAAGTGTTCGTCTACCGGAAGCTGGCGTTGTATTCCTGTGTTTGCCATCCTCTTCTTCTCTTTCCAACTTCCCCCTAATCTATTCACCCCTCTTTCTCTTCCCCTATCCCCTCTCCCCGCCTATCTATTCACCCTTTTTTCTTCTCCCCCCTCCCTCTTTCCCTTTCCTTCCCCTATCTATTCACCCTTTTTCTTCTTTCCCCTTCCCTCTTCCCCTATCTATTCACTTTTCTTCTTTCCCCTCCTTCTCCCACCCTCCCTCTTTCTCCTTCCCTCTTCCCCCATCTATTCGACCCGTTTTTTTTCTTTCCCCTTCCTTCTCCCCCCTCCTCTTCCCCTTCCCTCCTTCCCCTTTTATGTCACCTTTTTCTTCTTTCCTCTTCCGTCTCCCCCCTCCTGTTTTCCCCTCCCTCTCCCCCTATTTATTCACCCTTTTTCTTCTTTCCCCTCTTCTCCTCCCCTCCCTCTTTTCCCTTCCCTCTTTCCCCCCCTATTCTATTCACCCTTTATTCTTGCTTTCCCCTTCCGTCTCCCCCTCCCTCTCTTCCTTCCTCTACCCCCCTATATTCACCCTTTTCTTCTTTTCCCTTCCGTCTCCCCCCTCCCTTTTTCCCCTTCCCCTCCCTATCTATTCATTCTTCCCCTTCCCTCTCCCCTCCCTCTTCTCCTCCCCTTTCCCTCTTTCCTCGTCCCCTCTCACTTCTCCCTCTTCCCCCTTCCTTCTCGGTAAACTATCCCGTTCTCTTCCTCTTGTTCTTGTCTGCTCCTCAATTCCTCTCCTTACTTCCCCTCTTCCCCTCCCTTTCTCTCTCCATCATTTCGTCACTCCTTGTATCTTCCTTCCCATTCTTCTCTTATATCTCTCATCGTTCTTCTTCTTTCTTCTCTTTCATTTCACTCCTCCTCCTTTGTACCCTCTCTCTCTCTCTCTCTCTCTCTCTCTCTCTCTCTCTCTCTCTCTCTCTCTCTCTCTCTCTCTCTCTCTCTCTCTCTCTCTCTCTCTCTCTCTCTCTATCTCTCTCTCTCTCTCTCTCTCTCTCTCTCTCTATCTCTCTCCTCTCTCTCTATCCCCCTCTCTCTTTATCCCCCTCTCTCTCTTTATCCCCCTCTCTCTCTTTATCCCCCTCTCTCCTCCCCCTCGCTCTCCCCTCTCCCACCCCCCTCTCCCTCTCCCCCCTCTCCTCTCTCTCCTCCTCCCCGTCCCTCTTTTTCCCTCCCTCCCCCCTCCCACCCTTTCCTTAATCCCCTCCCTCCTTCCCTCCCCCATCCCCCTTCTCTCTCCATCACTCAGGAAGCATAAAACCTCGACTGACGTTGTAATGAAACCCACGTGAAGGGGTTATGGCTACATCCTTGTCGCTTGCTATTGAGAAAAAAGAGGAATTCAATCGTTGCTTTGCGCCCTTTGTCGCATTTTGGAGTTAGCGGGGATTATGGAGTAGGGGGGGGGTGGGGTGTGGGGTTGGTGGGGTTGGTGGGGGGACGGAGGAAGGGTGGGTGGACTCTACGGTTTCGGAAGTGTTTGTATGTGGTGTTCTGTGTGTTGTTTGTTTGTGTTTGTGTGTGTGTGTTGTGTTTGTTTGTGTGTGTGTGTTTTGTGTTTGTTTGTTGTTGTGTGTGTGAGGGTGACGTGATGTGTGTGTGTGTGTGTGTGTGTGTGTGTGTGTGTGTGTGTGTGTGTGTGTGTTGTGATGTGTGTGTGTGTGTGTTTGTGTGTGTGTGTGTGTGTGTGGTTCGTGTGTGTGTGTGTGTGTGTGTTGTGTGTGGTGTGTGTGTGTGTGTGTTGTGTGTGTGTGTGTGTGTGTGTGTTTGGTGTGGTGTGTGCGTGTGTGTGTGTGTATGTATGTGTGTGTGTGTATGTGTGTGTGGCGTGCGTGTGTGTGTGTGTGTGCGTGTGTGCGTGTGTGTGTGTTTGTATGCGTTTGCGTTCAACATAACGAGGTCAGCCGGCTAAAATCATGGCTCCCAGCGACTGAAGCCAATTGGCTAGTTTGCCTGAACTAGTACCAGAAAAAAAAATTGTTTTGGTTATTTTATTTTCTATTTCTGTCTTTGACGTAGATGGAATATTTGCAGTGTCGTTAATTTAGATAGTTTTAATTGCATCGCTGTAGATTTTCCACGTCAATGATAACAGTGAGACAGGGAGCGGCGTTGGTTATATCTCGATTTGCATTTTTTCGAAGGCAATTTTCTTTCACAGAGAGGAAGGGAGAACGAGAGGAGATGGAGGGAGGGAGGAAGAGAGGGAGGATTAGATGGGAGGGAGGAGAGGGAAGAGGAGAGGGATGGATGGGAGAGAGGAGGGAAGAAGAGAGGAAGGGAGGGAGGATGATGGGAGGAAGGGAAGGGAATTTTCTTTCACAGAGAGCAGGGAGAGAGGGATGGAGTGAGGAAGAGAGGGAGGATGGATGGAGGGAAGGAGGAAGGGAAGGGGAGGGAGGAGGGAGGGAGTGAGGGAGGATGGATGGAGGGAGAAGGAGAAGGATGGATGGGAGGGAGGGAGGAAGGATAGAGGAGGGAGGAAGGAAGAAGAGGGAAGAGAGGAAGGAAGGGAGGGAGGATGGATGGAAGAAGGGACGGAAGGAGAGAGGAAGGGAGGAAGAGGGAGAGAGAGGGGATAGGGTGAGATAAGGGATGAGAGGGGGAGGAAAAGGGAGACAACAGGCCGACGATTATGTTCCAAATACCCTGTCAGAGAGCTATTATTATCACAGCTATCACTATTAGAACTATAACTATTAGAGTCCACTTGCAAGGAGGGCAGGGAAGGAGAAGGGAGAGGGAGAGAAGGGGAGGGAAGGGAGGGCGTGCAAGGTAGGAGATTGAGAGGGGAGAGGAAGGGGCAGGGTAGGAAGAAGGAAAGGAAGGAGGGAGGAAAGGGAAAGGAGAGGGGGAGGGAGAGGGAGGAGGCAGGGTAGGAGAGGGAGAGGGAGAGGGAGAGGGAGGGGGAAGAGAAGAGAGGGAGGGGCAAGGGGAAAAGGAGGAGGAGAGGGGGGGCAGGTAGGAAAAGGGAGGAGGAGGGAAGGGAGAGGGGAGAGGGAAGGGGCAGGGTAGGAAAAGGAGGAGGAGAGGGGGAGGGGAGGTGCCTCACTTTGCTTGCGAGAGAATCTCTTCCTTTTTCTTTTCTTCTTGCAGAGCGCGAAGATTTATTTTTATTTCCATTTTTGTTTGCGTGCGCGTGTGGGTTTCTGGAGATCTGCGTCTCGGCTCCTTAACCTTGGGGCCGGACTTCTTATCCTCCTCCTCCTCCTCCTCCTCCTCCGTGTCCTTCTTTTTTGCTTTCCTTTATTCTCTCCTCTCCTCCTTGTCCTCCTTTTCCTCCCTCCTCGCGCCGTGTCTTTTTCTGCTTTCTTTATTCTCTCCTCTCCCCTCCTCCTTTGCTTCCATACTTCGTTGTCCCTCTTCCTCTTACTCTCTTCTCTCCTCTTCCTTTCTCCCCGTCGTTTCCCTTCGTCTTCCTCTCTCGTTCTCTTCGTTTCTCCTTTTGCTTCTTTATCACTATGTCTATTCTCCTATCTAAGTCAATTTCCATAGGAATTTTTCCGCTCTTGTATTCTTCCTCCTCATTTGGCCTCTCTAACTTAAACAAATCTTCCTCTCTTCTTCTATCTTTCTTCCTTCTCCTCTCCCTTTGTGTCCTTCTCCTTCCTTCCTTCCTCTCTTTCTCTTCCTCCCTTCTATCTCCTCCTCTTATTCTTCTCTCTTCTCCCTTCTCATCCTTCTCCTCCTTCCTCCTCTCTCCTCTCTCCTTCTCTTCTCTAACTCCCCCACTCTCTGTTCTGCATCTTCTTTCCTCCCTTTCCTCTTCTCCTCTTGCCGAATTAAAACGTCCTTTTCCTCCCTTCCAAATTTCAGTCGCTTTCCTCTCTCCACATTCTTATCTCCTACCTCCTCCTCCTCCTCTTCTCTTTCTTATCTTTTCTTTCCCTCCCACTTCACGTACCATACTACCTCCTCCTAATATCTAGCATCTATAATTAT
>NW_020872154.1:93182-101608 GCF_003789085.1 Penaeus vannamei | reverse complement strand
TACTCTCATATACCTCCTTTGTAACGTTTTAGGAAGTCAAAGAAGAAGAAGAAGAAGTAGAAAAAAAAAGAAAAAAGGGAAGAAAAGGAAAAGAATAAGAAGAAAAAGAGAAGAAGAAGAAGAAAAGAAGAGAAGAAGAAGAAGAAGAAGAAGAAGGGGAGGAAGAGAAGAGTAAAAAGAAAAAGAAAAAGGAAGAAAAAAGGTGGAAAAGAAAGTAAGAAGAAGAGTAAAAAGCAAAGGATGTGCAAAAGAAAGAAGAAGGAAAAGAAGAAGAAGCAGAAGAAGAAGAAGAAGAAAAGCAGAAGAAGGAGAGGAAGCAGAAGAAAAAGAAGGAGAAAGAAGACGAAGTCCTTCCTCGCTGCCTTATTTTGTCGATTGTTAATGGAATTCTCTGTCCTTTTTGAAGTTCTAAAACATAAAATTTTGGCGGCGCTCCCCTTTCCATCTCGTAATGGAATAAGCTTGTTGTCGTATATATATAAAAGAAAAAGGAAAGAAAAAAAAATGTGATAGAAAATGGCGGGAAAATATAGGTCGCTTATGCATTTTCAATGACTTCCCTCCTCGCTAAAGTGTGGATCCGTTCTAGATCACGGCTTCTTAGACGTCTTCGGAGTGGTCTAAGATATCTTCAAAGACATCTTCGGAGTCATCTTAGTTAGCTTCAAAGACATCTTCGGAGTCATCTTAGATAGCTTCAAAGACATCTTCGGAGACTTCTTAGAAAGCTTCAAAGACATCTAATATATTTTTCAAGATTTTCTTCGAAAGTTAGAGTATTACTTAAAAAAAAAAAGGTGGGGGGGGTATGAAGTGATGAGAAATGATAGTTTGAAATATTCATGTCTTTTCTATTAATGATTACAGTAAAGATGACGAAATGCTGGTAATGATAATTAATTGCTATCAGTATTATAACTATTATGATAATGAAAACAACAACAACAAAAATGTATTATATATATGTGTGTTGTATGTATGTATATATATATATATATATATATATATATATATATATATATATATATATATATATATATATATATATGTATGTCTATATGTCTATATATTATATTATTTATATATATTTATATATTTATATATATATATACATATATGTGTATATATATACATATATATATATATAATATATGCATATATATATATATATATATATATATATATATATATATATATATATATATATATATATATACATATGTGTGGTATATGTATATATATTTACACACACACACACACACACACCACACACACACACACACACACACACACACAACACACACACACACACACACACACACACATATATATATATATTATATATATATATATAATATTATATATATATATATATATATATATATATATGTATGTGTATGTGTGTGTAAAGAGAAAGCTAAAAGGGGAATAAGAAACAACAATAAAAAAGAAAAATTATGGAAAAAAAAAAATAATATGAACAATATAGAAAAAACGAAGCAAGACAAAACAAAAATAAAAAAATAAACATTAAAACACATGAAATCATAATTTTTTTTTCTGCCAAACGACGATAAATATTCGCAGGAAAATAAGAACTCGCGTTGATAATGTAATTTAATTTATTATTTATAATTCATATATAATATATATATATATATTTTTTTCTTCTTTTTTTTTCTTTTTTCTTTTTTTTTCTTTTCCATACCACGCGGCGTTCCATTAGCGCAAACAGGAGGAACATTGATTGCTTTTACAGTTTTATTTCACTCGATTTCAGGTGATTTCGTTTGATCTTTATGACACCTGAAATGTTCTATTTATGGATGACAATAAAATGTATTTCAATCAGGTTCTTACTGATTGGATGTTCTTATCTTTGTATTCTTTTTTTTCTTTCTTTCTTTCTCTCTTTCTTTCTCTTCTCTCTTCTTTCTCTCTCTCTCTCTCTCTCTCTCTCTCTCTCTCTCTCTCTCTCTCTCTCTCTCTCTCTCTCTCTCTCTCTCCTCTCTCTCTCTCTCTCTCTCTCTCCTCTCTTCTCTCCTCATCTTTCCCGCGTCATTCTTACGCGAAAAAATGAAAACACAAACAAAGAGCGAAATTTACTGGCAGTTAAAAAAGCGGTCAATTTATTGGTGGAAAAGGGCGGGGGATTTAGATTTAAGGGGGTAAAAAGTTTAGATAAGGTGGATTTTCAAGCACGCGGGTTAAAAATAGAGTTCTAGAAGAGGAGGGCAATTCAGGGGAAAAAAAGCTTCGTTAACAAACGGTAGATATTACGAATAAAGACGAATAAAAAAGCCGAGTATCTAAGGGGGGCAAAAAACAAAAACAGGTAAGGATTAAAGGGGGAGGTACTCTAAGGGGCAAAAATAAAATGGTGGGATTAAAGGAGGAAACCGCACAAGGCCGCGAGTATCTAAGGAGAAAAAAAAATAAAAAAAATAAACACCCACACACACACGAGTCGGAGACACTCTTCAACACACACAGAGACACCAGCACACACGACGACACAAGACTACACACTCCTATCACACACAACGAGGGGAAAAAAATAAATAAAAAGGTGGAGGAATTTAAAGGGAATGAGGGAAGTATCTAAGGGCCGAAAAAAATAAAAAATATAAAATGATGGGATTAAAAGGAGAGAGTAATCTTAAGGAGAAGAGAAATAATTACAAAATTAAAAAGAAGGATGGCTAGATTATTTAAAGGGAGATGAGTATCTAAGGGCGAAAAAAAAAAGGTGGTAGATTATTAAAGCGGGGGAGTATTAAGGGGAAAAAAATAAAAAAAGGTGGCTGATTTTAAAGGGGGAAGTAGTTCTAAGGGGAAAAAAATAACAAAAAGGTGACGATTTTAAGGGCGGACAGTATCAAGGGGGAAAAAAATAAAAAAAGGCTGGGATTTTTAAAGGGGGCTGAGATCATCTAAGGCCGCAAAAAATAAAAAAAGGTGCCGCGATTTAAAGGGGGGGTATCTAAAGGGGAAAAAAATAAAAAACAAGCCGTGGGATTATAAAGGGCGACGGGGAGTATCTAAAGGGGAAAAAAATAAAAAAAGGTTCTGATAGGGATTTTAAAGGGGGAGTATCTAAGGGGAAAAAAATAAAAAGCGCTGGATTTACAAAGGGCGGGAGCTATCTAAGGGAAAAAATAAATAAATGTGGGATTAAAGGGGGGAGTATCTAAGGGAAATAATTAAATAAATTTGGATTTAAAGCGGATGGAGGTATCTAAAAAGCGGGAAAAACCATATCATCAGAAAAAGGGTAGGATTTTAAGCGAATAGAGAATCTAAGGGGAAAAATAAAAAAAAGTTCGGTATTAAAGGGGAGGTGCATATCATAAGGGGAAAATAAATAAAAAGCTTGCGATTTAAAGGCTAAGAGGTGAGTATCTAAGGCGCGAAAAATTAAAAAATTGGATTATAAAGGGGGAAAAAAGAAATATACAGGAGAGAAAGGGAACGGAGAAAGGAGTTTTCAGAATCTGCCTATATAAACGCATCCCTCACGCCCCGGCACGCCCCACGCTGATACGAGCGATCGGAAAGCCGGCGGCCAGCACGGAGTGAAAAAGCGGATGCAAATATGATGGATGGGGTGGAGCGGAATGGGCGGAAGGATGGGAATGGCGGAAGGAAGAAGAGACGAAGAGGAGGGAGAGGGGGGAAGGATGGTGGCGGGAGGCGAGAGGGATGATGGATATAGGCGTGAGGGGATGGAGGGCATAAAAATTACACCACGCACCACATATAAAACACCATCATCATCGTCATCACCAACCATCACCATCGACCACATACACCATCACCACCATCATCACCATCACCCATCATCACCACCACCACCATCATCACCATCACCATCATCAACCACCACACCATTCATCATCATATCATCATCAATCATCATCATCATCATCACCACCATTCATTCCATCATCACCAATCACCACACCATCCACCATCACCACCACCAACCACACCACCATCAGTACATCATCATACACCATCATTCAATTCACCATCAACCCACCACCACCCACGCACCACCGACACCATCATCATCACCACCACCACCCACCATGGTCATCACCACCCACCGAACCGCAAACCACCACCACACCACACGCAACCGACCACCACCCGAAACCCACCACCACCGATCCACCATCAACCATCCACACCACGCACCACCACCACCACCACCACCACCACCATCAAACCACCACCACCACCACCACCACCACCACCACCAACCACCATCAAATCACCACCACCACCACACCATCATTCATCATCAGCCATCACCACCACCATCAACCACCATCACCCATCATCACAAACCGCCAGACACCGTGAAGCAGGAAACAAACACGCTCCACTGAAATGAACTGCCAAATCTCGACCTTATGGACAAAAGAACTTATAAACCTTCACTCGGCCTGAGCATGTGAAGGGATTCGGGTTTCAAGATTCTACAACAGAAAAAAATGTAACGTCTCTGTGTGTTGAGTGATGTCAAGTTGTTGCGTGTGTGTGTGTGTATAAATATGTGTGGCGTGTGTGTGTGTGTGTGTCGGCGTGGTGTATGTGGAGAACTGTCTCGTTTCTGTTTTTTAGTGTGGTGGGTGTGTTATGAGTGTATATATATATAACTATATATATATATATTTATAGTTAGTTATGTATGTGTATTTATAATATATATATATATAAAGGATATAGATATATGGATGTGAGTGTATGTTGTGTGTGGGTGAGAGCGATGTGGTGTGATTACATACATACATATATTAACACACATACAGTATAATGCAGTACATAGACACACATAACACAGTTATATGTGTATAAATATATATATAGTAGATATAGCTATATATATATTAGTTATATATACACGACACCATATATACAGTAATACTACTTACATATATATACATAAATATACATATATATATATATATATATAGTATATACATGAATACTAGTGCTGTATATATAGTTTAGCTGAGTGCTGAAATATGTGGCTGCGTGTGTAGCTGTATATATTATATGCGTGTGTGTGATTGAAGTATATATATATACTATATATTATATAATAGTAATATATTGATTTAGTATTAGTGTTATTGTGTGCTTGAGTGTGTTAGTCGAGATCGTGGTGTATGTGTGTGTGTCCTGTGTGTGGCTGACTTGTGCGTCTTGTCTGATAGTAGTGGTGTGTGGCATACAGCGACAAGTAGCTTAAGTATGGGTGAAGATAGAGAAATGAAAAATTGAATGATAAACTGAGATATTTTTTAATATAATAATTGATACTAAATCGATCATGATTAGTTATACAAGTATATTCTTGATAACAGAAATCGATTAAAAACAACCATCTCTTCTCCACTCAATAGCAACATATACACACACCACCTCCCATGTCTCTACTCCTTCACACCCCCATCTGATCACTTATATACTCATACATCCAATAAAATCACCACCGTCTCTCGCGACACACCTCCCTTCTCCTCCCTAAAATAACTGAGAGCATGCTCCACACTGCCTCCTCTTACCTCGCCTCCTCCTTCACCACGCCCCTTTCCTTCCCTCCTCCCTTCCTCCTCCTTCCCCCTCCTCCTCACCCCCCCCTTCCTTCCCTCCTTCCCTTCCTCCTTCTTCCTTCCGCGATTTAGCAAAACCCGGAAATAGGCGTCGGAGGCAAGAGGAAGCCCGGAACCCACGATGGAGCTTCCGAATCGCAACTTTTTCAACCCACGATAGAGCTTCCGAATCGCCAACTTTTTCTTCGAATCGCCGACCTCTCGAGAAACCGGCGATCAGTTGCGCCAACTTGGAAGGAAATATTTGGTGCGTGTTGGTGTGTTTTGGTGAAATTTTTTTTTTCCTTTTTTTATGTTTGTATGGATGTTTTTTTTATTAGTTTTTTTTTTGTGTTTTTCATTTTTTTTCTTTTTGTATGTTTGTATTGATGTTTTTATTTTTTATATGTTTGTATTGATATTTTTAATGATTTTTTTGTTGTTGTTGTTCTTGAGTATCGGTATATTTTGTGATTTGTTTTTTTTTGTTTCTAAGTTTTTTTTTCTTTTTTGAAGGTTTATCCATGTGTTACGATTTTTTTTTCGATATGTGTTTTATGGCTTTTGTTTTTAGTTTTATGCTTCTCGATATATATATATATAATATATATATATATATATATATATATATATATAGTATATATTATATATATATATAAATATAGTTTTATCATCCGTCCTTCCACTTTCTTTTCCCTTCTTCCCTCTTCTTTCAGTCCTTCGTCTCTTTCGTCCTCACTCTTCACTCGCTCTTCCTCCTCCTCCTCCCCATTCTGCCTTTAACTTCCCCTCCCTGCCCTCTTCCTCCTCCTTTTTCTTCCATCCTCTCCTCGACACTCCCCAAATCAGTCCACGCTCCTCCCTCTTTCCCTCCTCCACCCCTCCATCTCAGCCTTCCACAGCAGTGCAGCTCTTCCCTCCCTCCTAACCCACTCAGACGCTTTACCATCCGCGCCAACTTACTAACTTTCCCGTCCCCCTAACCCCTCCCTTCTGCTCCCTTACCATTCCCATTCCTTGCTTCCCCTTTCCCTTTCTCCTCCTCTCCCCTTTTAATCCTTCCCCTTCCCCTTTATCCTCCACGCCTCCCCCTCAGCCTCTACCCCTTCCCCCTCAGCCTTCTACACCTTCCCCCTTCCCCCTTCCCTCCCCTCTACCCCTTCCCCCCCTCCCCTTCATCATCCACCTGCCTCCCCTTCCCTCTCTTCCCCTTCCTCCTCTACGCCTTCTCCCCCCTTCCTTCCCCTCCCCTTCATCATCCACTCTGCCTTCTCCCTTCCCCCTCTTCCCCTCCCCCTCCCGCCTTCCCCCCTTCATCCTCACCCTTACCCCCTCTTCCCCTTCCCCCTTCCTCCCCTCCCTCTTTCCCCTTCCCCCTTCATCCTCCCCCCCCCCTCATCCTCCCTCCTCACCCCCCCCTCCCCCTCGAGAGCGGACGTCGCCGGCCACATCAAAGGCCGCAGCAGTTTTCAAGACCGGAAACACTCCAGGAATTCCGACGTCCCTCGCCCTCCGTCCTCTCCTTCTCCTCCTTTCTTCAGCTCCCTTCCTTCTTCCTTTACGCGCGCCTCTTCCCCGTGTGCCTTTTATCACCCTCCGGCGTCTCTCTGTCCTCTCTCTCTCTCTGTCTCTGTTTCTCTGTCTCTCCTCTCGTCCCTCTCTCTCTCATCTCTCTCTCTCTCCTCTCTCTCCTCTCTCGTCTCTCTCTACTCTCTCTCTCATCTCTCCTCTCTCTCTCTCTCTCTCTCTCTCTCTCTCCTTCGCCTTCGAAATAAGTGAAAGGAGAGGTAAGAGATAGGAGAAATAAGGAAGAAAAGGTAGAAATGAGAAAATAAGAATGAGAAGAAAATGGAGAATATCGAAAGAAGGAAGTAAGGAAAAAACAGGAATAAAGAGAAAAGAAAGAGAAGGGGTCAAAAAGAAAGAATGGGAAAGAACAGAAAAAGAAAGAAAGAAAATTTTTAAAAAATCGAAATTAAAGAAAGGAAGGAAAACGCCCAAAGGAAAGAAAACAGGGAGTAAGGAATATAAGGAATAAAGAGGAAAGAAGGAGAAGAGGCCAAGGAGGGAAGGAAAACAAAACACA
Organism: Penaeus vannamei; assembly: GCF_003789085.1. Lineage (NCBI taxonomy): Eukaryota > Metazoa > Arthropoda > Malacostraca > Decapoda > Penaeidae > Penaeus > Penaeus vannamei. Next base: position 93,919 of record NW_020872154.1, on the reverse strand, counting down.
AGGCTTTTAGGATCTGCAACGGCAACAGCAACATTGAAAGTGACGGTTCAATCGGCCGAAAGATTTTCCATAAAACTGTTGTTGGTTATTGGTCTTCTTCTTACTATTATTATTATTATTTTCATTATCTTTATGATTATCTTTATTTTTATCATTATCATCATCATTATCATCATCATCACCATCATGATCATAATCATCATCTTCATCATCTTCATTACCATCATCATCTTCAGTACAATCAATCATCACCATCATCATCATCATCATCTTCATTACATCATCAATCATCATCATCATCATCATAAATCATAATCATCAATCAATCATCATCATCTTCATTATCATCACCATCATCATCAATCAATCATCATCATCATCATCATCACCATCATCATCATCCATCATCCTAATCATCACATCATAATCACATCAACTCTTCTCCGTTAGAGCGTGACAGAACAAGTTATTTGTTGTTTGTTTTTTGTCTCTATAAACACATAGACCAGACATTGATCTTGAACTCCGTTGCCAAAAGAAGAAGAAGAAAAAAGAAGAAGAAGAAGCAAGAAGAAGAAGAAGAAAAGAAGAACAAGAACAAAAACGAAAAAGAACAAGGACAAGAACAAGAACAAGAATGAAAAAGAAAAAGAAGAAAAAAAACAAGAACAAGAACGAAAAAGAAAAAGAAAGAAAAAAAAAGAACAACAAACAGAAAAAGAACAAGGACAAGAACA
>NW_020872154.1:83182-85682 GCF_003789085.1 Penaeus vannamei | reverse complement strand
ACTTTTATCCTCTTCTCCTCCACCCTCTTCTCCCCATCCCTAGCCTCCCTAACATAGCTACACACACACCACACACACACACGCACACACACACATGCACGCACGCCCGCACGCGCACGCACAACACACATACAGAGAGAGAGAGAAAAAAGAAAGAAAGAGAGAGAGAGAGAGTCAGAGAGAAGGAAACAGAAGAAAGAAAGAAAGAGAAAGAGAGAGAGAGCGAGAGAGAGAGAGAGAGAGCGATTAACCAAGCCTCGAGAACACCTCCTTCAGCACCGTCGGCGGCACTTTAGGGGATAGGTGGGCATGTTGGGGGGGGGGCAGGTTGGGGGGGGGGGTTGCCAGCTTTCCATTTTCTCGCTGGCGGTTCTTAATTGTCTTTAGTGTCGTGTGCAGCTCGTTTGCGTGGGAATGGAGGCGAGAGATATCGCTGATAACACGGGGGAAGGAGGAAGGGGAGGAGGAGATGGGGAGAGGGGGAGGGGAGACGGGGAGGGAAGGAGGGTGGGGACGGGGGAAGGAGGGGGGGAGACGGGAGGGAAGGAGGGTGGGGGAAGGAGGAAGGAAGAAGGGGGGAGAGGGGGTAAAGGAGAAGGGAAGGAAGGAAGAAAGGAGGATGGGTAAGGGGTAAGGGAGGGAGAAGGGGGAGAGAGGGAAGTGGAGAAGGGGAGGGAAGGAAGGCGGGGGGGAAGGGGGAGAGAGGGGAGGTCAAGAGAGGAGGGGAGAAGGCGGGGAAGAGAGGAGAGAGGATAGGGGGACAAAAGAAGGGAGTAAGAGAGGAGAGGGAAGGAAAAGGGGGATGAAGAGGGGAAGGGCAAGAGAAAGTTGAGAGAGCGTGATAGGGGGTATAGAGAGGGAAGTTAGGGAGAAGGGAGAAAAGAGGGGAAGAGGAAAGAGAAGGGAATAGATGAAACAAGAAGGTAGAAAAGAAGAAAATGGGAGAGAGAGAGAAAATAGAGAGAGGAAATGGGATGGGGAAGAGACATGGAAAGAGGGAGAGGGGAAGGGTGAAGATGTTGCCTTAAGGGGAGAAGAATATTCTGATAAAACGGATGGTCAGATAGAGCGAATATCCTTGCAGTCTGCTTCCGTTTTCTGTTGCGGTAACAGAGGTAACACTGATGGATTTTTGATAAGTTTAAGAATAAATCGATAGAGGTGGATATACTCCAGAGCAGATGGGTATTAATAGTGAATTAAGTATACAAACAGACATGATAAATTCGGCGTTTTAAGTATCTGCATTATCTATATTTTATGTATACCTAGCTTTTACTTTTTTTCCCACTTCTGTTTTTCTTCTTCTTATATTCATACTTTTCCTCTTTCCTCAAGCTCTACTATCTCCTCTTTCTACTATTTCACCTCCTCTTCCTCTTCTTTCCCTCCTTCCCATTCCTCCTCCTCCTATTCCATCTATCCCCTAACCCCTCCCTCCCTTCTTCCTTTTCCTCCTCCGTCTCCCCTTCTCCCTCTCCTCTCCTCTCATTCCTCCTCCTCCTTCGTACTCCTCTCCTCTCCCCTTTCTCACTCTTTCCTTCCCTTCTCTATCTCCTTCCCTCCCTCCTGTTTCTCTCTCCTCTCCTCCCTTTCTCCTTCCCTACCTCCTTTTCACCCTTCCACCTCCCTCTCCTCTTTCCCTCTCCTCCTCTTTCTTCATTTTCGTCCCCGCATCCTTCATCCTCCTCACCCTCCTCCGAGTACACTCTCTAGTTGACAACGTTGCCACAGATGGCGCTGACCGCTTTTATACCGTCGCATAAACCGGTCGCGCCTGTGTTGTAACCGACCACCTGTAGCTCACCTCTTAACCGGGGTTGTTGTGGGGGAGATAGAGAGAGGGGGGAAGGAAGGAGGGAGGGAAGGAGAGAGAGAGGGAGGAAAGAGGGAGGAAGGGAGGGAAGAGGGAAGGGAGGGAGGAAAGAAAGAGGGAGGAGAAGGAGGAAAGAAGGAAAGAGGGAAGGGTAGAGAGAGAGAGAGAGAGAGAGAGAGAGAGAGAGAGAGAAGAGAGAGAGAGAGAGAGAGAGAGAGAGAGAGAGAGAGAGAGAGAGAGAGAGAGAGAGAGAGAGAGAGAGTAACATATAGATATACTGTGAGGGAGGGTGAGGGAAAAGAATGAGGTAGAGGGGAGTAGAGGAAAGAGATAGAGAGCGGAGAATGAGAGATCGAAGGGATATATAAACAAAGGGATGGGGGGAAGGAGGGAGGATAGAGGGGGAGGAATAAAGGTATACTCACAGGAGGAGACGAGAGAATAGTAGAAATTCAGACATACAGAAAGGGGGAGACAGCAGCCAGACAGATAAACAGAAGGAAGCGAGATGGTTGACAGACAGACAGACACACAGACAGAACAGGCAGGTGGAGGAAAAAGGAAAAAATACATACAGATAAACTGACTGATTGACTGATTGACTGATGTTTAGTGAGGACAACACCGGTTGTGAATCTTTTTTTTATTATTATTATTAGTAGTATAGTATTAGTTTTTTTTTTT
>NW_020872154.1:51674-54174 GCF_003789085.1 Penaeus vannamei | reverse complement strand
ATATATATATAATATGTATGTATGTTAAATGTATATAAAGAGGATGAAAGAAAAAAAAAGAGAAAAAAAAGAGACAAAAAAAAAACAGACACTAGGGAAAAAAAGAAAAAAGAGAGAAAGTGATATTCAAAGAGGAAAAAAAAAAACAGAAAAATATAATAAAGAAGGGAAAGAAAAAGTGTCCACCTTAGCCCTCACACCTCCTCTCCCTCCCGCTGGGACCTCGTCTCCCCTCCTCTTGCTTTATGCACGGCCGTAGAGCAACAAGGACCACGGGCTGTGCAAGGAGGGGAGGAAGAGGAAGAGGGAAGAGAGGAGGAGGAGAGGGAAAAGAGAGGAGGAGGGAGAGGGAGGGAGGGTAGGGGGTGGGAATGAGAGAAGGAGAGGATGAGGAATGAGGAGAAGGAAGGAGGGAGGGAGGATAGGAGGGAGGGAGAGGGAGGGAGGGTAGGGGAGTGGAGGAGAGAGAGAGAGAAGGAGGGAGAGGGAGAAAATAAGAAAGAGAGGAGTGAAATAAAGAGATTGAGAAAGAGAAGAAGGGAGGAGAGAGAGAAGAGAGCGAGTGAGAGAGAGAGAGAGAAAAGGGGGGGGAGGGAGAGATAAAGGAGATGGGGAGGGAAAGAAGAGAGTGAGCGATGAAAGAGAAGAGAAGAGAAGAGAGAGGGAGAGAAGAGAGAGAGATTGAGAAAGAGAAGAAGGGAGGAGAGAAAAGAGAGCAAGTGAGTGGAGAGAGGGGGGGGATGAATGGACGGAGAGGAAGCATGAAAGGAGGGAGGATAGAAGAATTGGAGAAGGAGAGAGAAAGAGAGACAAGGGACTCTCACCGATAAATAAAGAAGAGAGGAGAGAAAAGCGAACAGACAGACGAACAGAGAGAAGCGGAAGGAACAACAAAGAGAAGAAGGAATAAAGAATGAAGAAGATTACAGCCTGAGCTTACTTCATTTCAAAAGATAAGAATCTAATATTCTCCTCGGCACATTTTTTAAGCAAGAGCATAAGTTCCTCCTTTGTTTGTTTGGAGGGTGTATGAGTGTACGTTGTATGTGTACATGTTGTGTGTGTTGTGTGTGTGTGTGTGTGTGTGTGTGTGTGTGCGTGTGTGTATGTGTGTGAATGTATGTTTGTGCGTGTGTGTGTGTGTGTGTGCGTGCGTGTGCTGTTGTGTGTGTGTGTGTGTGTGTGCGTGTTTTGTTGTGTTGTTATGTGTGTGTGTTTGTGCGTGTATGTACACCCGTGAGTGTGTGCATTTGTGTATTCTCGAAGAAAAGCCTCCTTATGACGTCACACAACATAGGAGGACAACACATGACGACATTCCAGATAATTATCTTTAGTGACGTCACGAAAACCCAAAAACCTAATCTTTCTGACGTCACGAAAACCCAAAACCTAATCTTTCTGACGTCACGAAAACCCAAAAACCTAATTTTGGTGACGTCATAAACACTCCCTCACCAGCGCAGATTTTCTTTTTTTTTCCCCCATGAAAATTAACGATTCCGCACGGTCCAGCTGGCAACATATTGTGCTTTATACTCTCGCTGTTAGACGGTGTAAACATGTCCCAGACTTGTTTTCCCGAGTCGCGAGTGAAAAATTAGCAAACGGCTCTTTTGTCGTCCGGAACAAAACCAAGCATTTTTATGAGACTTTTTTATGTGTGTGAAATGTGAAATGAGAGGAGGAGAGAAGGAGTAAAGGAGGAGGAGGGAAGGATGGAAGTGGGTGAGAGAGAAGCAAGAAGGGAGGAGGGTGAGAGAGGCAAGTAGGACGGGAGAGGGGGTAAACGGATGAAGGTAAAGGAGGGAGGAGGGAAAGAGAAGAAGGAAAGGGAGTGAGTAATAAGGAATAGACGGAGATGAATAGGAAGAAGGAGGAGAGAGAGGAAGGGAAGGGGAAGGAAAATGAGAGGGAAGGAGAGAGAAAAGGTGATGATAAGTGAAAAGGGAGAGATGTAGAAGAGATAAAGAGTAAAAGAGAAAGAGAAAAAGAGAGGAAGAGAGAGCGAGAGAGGGGACAGGTGGACGTAGAAGAGAAAGGAAGAATAAAAAAGTGAGAAAAGTGAGAGTTTGGAGATAGAAGGAGGAGCCAAGAGAGGAAGGAATAAAGCACATAAAAGACAACAACAGTGAAAAAAGTGCTTTTGACGCTTTCAAATAATTTTGATTATCGAAATAGAAAAAAAAAAATAAGAAAACACATCAGAAAGAAAGACATGAAAGACAAAAAATAAATAAATAAATAAAAAATACGTTTACTTATCTCTTCACCACTTCACCATAACTTCACAAATTATTAACATAGTAAAGACAACGTTATTGATGTTCCTCTCCATCCTTCTCTCCTTCCACACCATCATCAACGAAAATCAAAGAATCAAGCGCCATCGTTAGAAATACCACACTGTAGTAATTCCACCTGGTATTCTCCGCCCGTCCTTGTTACTTCCGCCAAGGAGGTTTTGTTAGTTGGTAGCGTTGGTTAGTTGGTTGGTTAG
>NW_020872152.1:719031-738384 GCF_003789085.1 Penaeus vannamei | reverse complement strand
TATTATTATATATATATATAATAAATGTATATATTAAATAATATATATATATATAATATATATATAATATATATAGTATAGAATACTTATATATATCTTTATATATATATATCAATAGTAATATATAATATATATTATATATATATAATATATATATATATATAATATATATAATATAATATATATATATAGTATATATATATTATATAATATATAATATGTATAATAATATATATATATATGTATATAATATATTATATATGTAATATATATATAATATATATATATAATATAATATATATATATATATAATATAATATATATATAATATATATATAAATAATTTATATATATATATAACATATTATATAAATAATTTATTATATATATAATATATAATATATATAATATATATTAATATATATATAATATATATATATATATATATAATATATATATATATAATATAATATATTATATATATATATATATATATATATATATATATATATATAATATATATATATATAATAATACATATATATATATATATATAATATATATATATAATATATATATAATATATATATATTTATATATATATATATATATATATATATACATACAGTATCATACACATACATACATACATACATACACATACATACATTACACACACATACACATACACACACATACACATACACTTACACTCACTTACACTTGCCACATACACATGCATCCATACACATACACACACACACCACCACACACACACACACACACACACGCACACACACACACACATACACACACACACATATGTGTGTGTGTGTTGTTGTGTGTGTGTGTGTGTGTGTGTGTGTGTGTGTGTGTGTGTTGTGTGTGTGTGCGTGTGTGCTGTGTGCGTGCATGTTGCTGTGCGCCGTGTGTGATCGTGTGTGTGTGATCGTGACTGTGTGTGAACGTGTGTGTGTGAACGTGTGTGCGTGCGTGTGTGTGAACGTGTGTGCGCGCGTGTGTGTACGTGCGTATATATCAAAGAAATACAATTTACATACCTACCTGCACACTCGCATACGCACATAAAAAAACACAAAAATACATTACATTCCGCTACTATGAATTAAGCATAACATAAGCTTGTGATTATACTGACAATGACAACACAAGTAAGTCGTCGAACTACCAAAAGCCTAAACTCGTATCACCCGCTGCCATGAAAAAATACCGAACGGCGCAATCCTTTTTATACAGACATCACAAAAGAAAAAGTTAAAAAAAGTACGAAAGAAAAAAAGATGAAGAAAACGGTGGTAAATAACGCATAAAACGATAATTACAGATAGCGGCAGCCACAGCCTCGGAGATCGACAGCCGAGAGAACTCGAGAATGGTCGTCGACAGCCTAAAAGCAGGAGCTTACGACGTGTCCCTCTTCCTTACTACGTATAATGTCACTTCGACGCAGGTGAGACAAGAGAGACGAAGAGATAAAGTGAGAAAATGGAAGAAAGAAAATGCTATTGGGTGAACACGAAAGGGAGACTAGAGAGAAACGGGAACAGGGGGAAAACGAAAGAGGGCGGGGAGACAGAGGGAAAGAAATTAAAGGAAGAGGGGAGAACACGGAGAAAGACGGGATATAATTTGAGCAAAAACACAGTCCTCTTTTATTCATGGACTTCTTCTATTCCAGTTCTTAATGATGACTGCATCCAATAGTGTTCCATCTTCCCTATCTTCAATTTAAAAATGCAATAATGACAAAACGGGCATGGAAGCATTGGGGTAGGGGTGGAACTGTTTCTTAAAAGAATTCGTTCCTGCTGAATGGCTGTCTGACGTCTACTGTACGTGACAGAAACAAGTGCACTGCATCTCATGGACCGAACCTGTATGAATATGTGTATTTGGCAAGATATTTATGTGATAAATAGAACTACATGTAAGACAAGGATGATCTATATGAAAATAATATAATGCGTAGGGTTTGGGGGGAGTGAGGGAAGGAGGGGGGGGAGGAGGGAGGGAGGGGGAGGGAGGGAGGGGGAGAGAGGAGGAGGGGGGGAGAGGGAGGAGGGAGGGGGGAGGGGGAGAGAGGGAGGGAGGGGGGAGAGAGGGAGGGAGGGAGGGGGAGAGAGGGAGGGAGGGAGGGGGAGAGAGGGAGGGAGGAGGAGGGAGGGAGGGAGGGAGGGAGGGAGGGAGGGAGGGAGGAGGGAGGAGGGAGGGAGAGAGAGAGGAAGAGAGAGGAGAGAGAGAGAGAGGAGAGAGAGAGAGAGAGAGAGAGAGAGAGAGAGAGAGAGAAAAGAGAGAGAGAGAGAGATAAGATAAGATAAGATAAGATAAGATAAGATGAGAGAGAGAGAGAGAGAGAGAGAGAGAGAGAGAGAGAGAGAGAGAGAGAGAGAAGAGGAGAGAGAGAGAGAGAGAGAGGAGAGAGAGATAAGATAAGATAAGAGAGACAGAGAGAGAGAGAGAGATAAGATAAGAGAGACAGAGAGAGAGAGAGATAAGATAAGAGAGAGATAACATAAGATAAGATAAGATAAGAGAGAGAGAGAGAGAGAAGAGAGAGTTAGAGAGAGAAGAGAGAGTTAGAGAAAGAAGAGAGAGTGAGAGAAAGAAGAGAGAGTGAGAGAAAGAAGAGAGAGTGAGAGAAAGAAGAGAGAGTGAGAGAAAAAATAGAGTCAGGGAAAAACAGAGAGATAGAAAAAAGAGAGAGTGAAAGAAAGAAGAGAGAGAGAAAGAGAGAAAGAAGAGAGAAAAAGAGATTAGGATGGGATTAGAAGGGCATAAGAGGGGTTACAACTGACACAAACAATTCTATTCAAGGTCACAATATCTTTGCGGAAAGCTGGTACCAGCAATGAAACCATTGTTGAGATCTTCCAAATCCCGACCACAAATGCGAACCTGTCACAACCACAACATGAGCACAGCTTTGTGTACCATGCTCGGCATACAGTAAGTGTCTGTATGAGCATCCTATGTCTAAATTGAAATTGTTTAAATAGGTTTAAAACTTTAAAAATACCCATGTTTATAAGTTTCTGCCATAATAAAGATCCCTATATCCATTATATCATTGAATGGAAAGAAAAAAATCTATGTAACACATACAGGATTAAGACAAATATACTCAACCTACTTTCTCAGATAAGCATGTTAAAGCCAGACAATGAGTATGAGATGTGTCTATCTGCTAGTGATTTGCAGCATGAAGGGACTCCTTTAATATACGAAGGATGCTACAGAGTTATGACACTTCCTGCTGTTGACAATACAACGGGTGTGCTATCCTGACTAGTTGTTATGCTGTTGATAAAAAGCCTGAATAGAACGCCATATCACTGGTATATCTACAAAGAACCAATTTGCATCTTTATACGTAAATTTTTTTACAGGAATATATGTAGCTCTAATAGCAATGGCCGTTTTGCTTGTGACTGCTGCATTTATATGGGGATTATACCATCTGTTTCTCCGCAAGTTTCTTTCTGATATCTTTTCAGGAAAACTAAGGTTTGTTTATGTTTTCTACCACAAAGAGCTATTATATTTGATTTATTATTTTCAGTTCATGAAAGTATTACTATAAAACACTTTATTTTTTACTGAAAGTATTACTTTGAAACACCTAGTTTTTTACTGAAAGTATTACCATGAAGCACTAAGTTTTTTTTACTGAAAGTATTACTATAATATAATGTTTTGATATAAGAAAAATAAAAGTTCCTGCAACTGAATTCATAACTTGTTATGTCAAATTACATCATCTGAAATTAATTAGATACAGCTTACTGTCCTTTCCACAGGATAAGTACTCCGAGACCAGAACCTCAGTTTAATGGTGCCCTACCAGAATCTCAAGACATTGAAAGAGCATGAAATGCCTGATTTTCCTCCAGAATCTTCAATAATAGACAATGAAAATATCATTGTTTCATAGCTTTCAGTGATAACATACCAGACTTTTCAAGGGGTGTCATCATTGTACATTCCAATTCCTTATTATAAACAAACATTTTCAATATGTATTGATTCTTTTCTGTATTATTTATTCACATATTTCTAGTCTTTATTTCTTCCAACCTTTGTACCTGGAGGATCTCCTAACTGTGCTTCAAGAAGTGAGAAAAATCATATATAATACAGAATAATAATAATAATAATAAAAAAAAACTTATGTCACTATAATTAACCTAAGATCACCGACCAACCAAACTGTGTGCTTTTCTTACACCCTACACACTGAAATGAAACATAAAATGATACCTTGTACCCTGCATACTGAAATGAGACAATAGTGGATAGCTAGAAGAAACCTTTCTTATATGTGACATGAAAAGGTACTCACTGAATGATAGCAACATCCACTGGGTTACGGTCAGGAAGAGCAAGAACAATTCTTGGGTCGCAACTCATGACCCACCAGTTGACAACACGTTGGAAACTCTCACTGTCCACAAGCCACCAGGAGAAAGATTCTGCTTCTAGCAATAATGTTTGCAGAAGTGATGACTGGTAAAGAGAAATTTGCAATCTGTAGTGATCAGTCAGACAGAAGAAAAATATGGAAGGATATTATGATCATGACAGTCATTAAAGTAAACTTCTAAGATTTGGAAATTCCTCTCATAACACTTGATTCAGATACCCACTTTCAGTGTATTTCTTTTTCTATTTCCTACAAATTATAAACAATTAAAGAAAGGAAAAAAAGGTCATGTCAATAAATTTTGAGCTTTGTAAGATGAATTTAATAATATAAAGGTTATTTGAGATACACTTTCCTACAATACCCTTCAAATCTTACCTGTCTCACACTGGGCTCCATGGATATCCTGACCAGCAGGTTAAGTAAGCAAGTATGGAGTTTGACAGCACTTGGTGCCTCCTGGCCTTGCCTGTAAAAACAAAAAGACAAAAGTATGTAAAAAAAGTGCACAACCTATAAAATAAAATGGCAGATATGAGATGAGAAATAAAGCGACCAAAAATTGCACTAGTATACCCTTGGGCTTCTGCTGTAGAACTTGATGTTGGAGACATAGCTGACTGGACTACCTTATTCCAATTAATTTGTACAAGAACACCACCAATAAAGTTATGGCACTCTGGCAGGTACTGCTCAACAACCTGCAATCACAAATGAAAGAGAAAAGATGATACACATTAAAAAATACAGCTACTTCCAATAACATTCATTAATTAAAATACTTGCAATGACACAGAAAGAATGAGAAACTGGGGTTAAAATGAGAGTAAATAAATTGAGATGAAGCATTCACAAAAACTGCCTTTAGTAAATGACCTTAGTAAAAATAAGCGTGTCTTGGAGGGACGGGTGAAGGTGATGCCATGGCAGGGCGGAGAAGTGAGCATGGATGACCGCCAGCACATGACTCTTGACCTCCTGTGCAGCAAACATGGTACAATAGTACTCTAGGGTCAAGGACAACACACTGCTTCCTGGTGATATGGAGGATTAAAATATTTATAGCCTTTATCTTTTACAATAGTTTTTCTAGATACGTATCAAATACTTTCAAACTCGTAATGCAAATAAAAATAGATATATACATAACATAAAGGAAACATGCCTATATCATATCACTAACATTTGAAGTATACACCTTGTGGGAAAAATCAATTATTAAATGGAATCATCTTTCCTCAGATCATACAATTCTCTACATACAGACAATACATATAATCATACAGACAACTTACCTGGCAGAAGTTCATGCATAAAGCCAATAGAAGCTGCAAACATTGCTACCATGGCATCAGCTGAGCTTGTATCACTAGGGGCCCATGGGAGTAGTAAGCGTATGTCGTGAGTGAGATGACGCAACCAAGGAGAGAAAGACTGACGATCGCGTCCTCCAAGTGGTGTCACCCATCCAGCCCAGAGGCTATCCACCCCTGACCAGACTTCCCGTACGACTGGTTGTAAAGAATACTTAGCACATTTTCTCCATAACAAAAGATGATTTGCTGGCTTGTTAAGACATTTTCAAGAATGTGGATTACGTATAAACAAGATAATATTCTTGACCAAACAAATGTTTATAAAGTATAGACTGAAATCTTATTAACTTATTTTTATAAACATTATTAAGATTTTTTTTTAAGACTTACTTTCCTCTTGTGGAGTACCGTATTTTGTGTGAAAGGCAGAGATGATGTAGGCATGTGAAATCAGCCCCAAAAAGGTGGCAATAGGTTGAGTATGAAGTCGGTACTTGGGATAGAGACCATACAAGCCAAATTCAAGACGCTGCTTCACAAAGTAATTCGAAAGCATCTTTAAGGTATCCTCCACCTGTATATAAATGTTCAAAGAGATGAAAATATGAAAAAAGAAAAAAAAGAAAGTAATAAATAAAGATAAAAAAAAATACCTGGCAAATTCCATCTTCAGTAATAGTTTACAATTTTGTTTTCCAAAATTACAATAACTACAGCAAGAAACTGGAAATATTATCTCAGTAGAAAGTTCCTATACATACCATACACGGTGACAGGATCGTCTGATGCTGTGCATACTCTTTGATGGCTTGATTTAAAGCATTTCGTTCCATTTCAGGACTAAAGGTGGTGATGCCTACAGATATCTTGTTCATCAGATCATACCAGAGGCCAGAACTTACACCTCCACAGTCTTCCTGTTGAAAAGAATTATAAGAGGTTATATTACATTCTTTGAAGCACATGAATTACATCTCTACTCAAAATTATGGTGTATATACTTATAAATAATTTCATACTCATAAGAATGTCAAAAGAAACTGTACTTACTTGTGTAGAGGCAGAAATCTGCAACATAACATTGAGTACCTCTGTGTAGTGCTCAGGAAACTTGAATGCTAGCAGGCTTCGAAGGTGGACTCGATAAAGCTTGCATGAAACAAAAACAAACTTATTTAAATATCCACAAAATCAAATTACAAAGCGCATACGGTCCAAGATTTCCAAAGACTTAAACCTTCAAAAATGATTCTTCAATCATTCAGATTAATCCTAGAATCCAAATCTGAAACTTGAAAAGAAAAGTAATATATCAACCTCTCACCTCAAGCACCATTAGAAGAGTTGGGTTTGGTCCTGGTAAGAGAGACATAAAAGCTGCAGCTATGGTGTTGATCAATTCTGATCTGTCACTCGAATTTGGACTTGACTCTGCTAGCCATCTCTCGATGTCGAACTGAATAAAGCAAAATAATGACTTGCACTAATGTGGAATAACTGACAGGGAAGAACTACTTTTATTTTGGATTAATTACATTACACACATATTATATTATAATCATTAGTGAAGACTATTTAGTAATACATATTTTTCTTCCACAGTTGATAAACTCTGCATATCTTAACACTATCTTCTGTGCAAGAGATATTGTCTGCAATTGCACATATCAGTGGAATGTTGTGACCTAATGAATCCTCTCAAACAATAGACTGTCAATGGATTCTTTTTCAATATTATGCAATCCCAGATGAATAGGGGAATTGCATGTTCACACCTCTTATACTATAAGACTGAGCTTGTTAGCCATATATCCTAGAATATGACTACCCATTATGCAAAGCAGAGCATGTAATAAATCATTACCTTTGACAGGAGCATAAAGGTGTGGTCTGGAGCTGAAGGAGCATATGGGCTGAGAGTTGAGTATAACATCAAAAAGACATGTTTTGGAGTAACATATGGGGTGAAGTGTGGAGCAAGGAGACCCCCTAGTTTTCCTCCCCATTCTAGCACTTGAGCAACAAGACTCTCCTGGCAGTCTGCATGTCCTCGGACAAATTCCTAAAAGGTCAAAGGATTATCAGTATTTATGCATACCATGATATGCAATTCATCATGATGCACACAGTAATAATCAATTGTGGCCTGTTTTCATATAAATCAAATAAATAATGATAAAAAGTAACAAACTCAACACGAAAAATCCTATTACCATTTCTCCATACCTCAATAAGCATTAGTTTCCTTACCTGTCCTAGAATGCCAGCACATGAGGAGATAAGCTGTTTGGCAGGTGGGTAGAAGCTGGTGTCATCTGATGTTAACTGAACTATATGATAGAAAAGCTGTCTCCCATTAGCTAGTAGAAACTGCCACTTTTGCTTATTAGTATTCTTGTCTGTCCTACGGAACTCATTAACCAGGACACTGAAAGAAAAGAAAAGAAAAGAAAAGAAAAAAAGTAAGAAAGATAGAAAAGAAAAAAAGGGCTTGTGTATTTACATACTTTACAATAAGAGCGTAAAGACCTAGGAATTCATAATAGCTGGTAAATATTAAGCTGGTTCTAAAAATAGAAATATTTTCTCTACAAACTTTTTTAATGACAAGCAAAATTATGTAACATATCTTAATTAGATAGATTCATATACAAGTGGCAATGCAACAGATAATATAATGTTTTCTGCCTCACATAACATCATGATTCCAGAATTACATTCTGGACCAATTATCATACATCACTTACGTAATGATAGCTTCTAGGCTTACTGCAGCTTGACACAACTGTAATGGTGGAGGTTTCTGGCATCTCTGCAGTACTACATCATGTTGTTCACGGTTCTGGTCAATGCGTACTTTGATGCCCTCGTTTAAACGGGCTTCCGAAAACTACAACCAAATACAGATAAGGTTAAATTATTGTACTGCTCTGTTATATAACAATAATTCTAAAAACAATATTATCAATATATAATTAACCTGGTATAACTATAATCATTACAAAGGTTCAGCCACTAGAATAGAGTTTATCATTAACCAATTGCACCCGAGAGTCAAATATGCCTTGAAGGTCTGTATCCCATCAGAGTTACCCTACTTACAAAACGGGTTGATAAATGGCAGTCTAAGCTATCAGATAGAGCAATATAAATTCTGAGTTTCTAATCCAACTGGACTACAAAGGGCACTACAATATAGCACTTGTCAACAACTGATTGGGGGTGATTTGCTTGGGCAAGTTTTTGTGAGCATGACATCAACAAAGTCTATAGTCTATGTTGGAAGTCAATCCAACCTGATCCCTTCTGTTTATCATCCATGATTTGTTAATTTGACAAAACTGTTCTTCCTCCTATAATACTATATTGTCTTATTACACAACGCAGAAAAGAGTATGGGAATACCACACCTTTGATAAAATGGATAACATGGCCAAGATATATCTCCAAATAGGAAAACAAATAGAAAAGTAATTGCAGTCATGGCTCTAATACATCTGTGTAAAAAAGCAAGACAATGAAAAAGAGTAATGAAGGGTAGTGTGCTAGTTTGCAGACTATGAAAATGCCCCTGCAGTCAGTGCCAAACTACAAACTGAGACCTCCCAGATTCAGACCTCACCTGCACCAAAACACACAAGGTACAATGGGTTAATTCATATATAAAATTCTAGTTTTCTAACATTAGATAAATAAACAAATAATAAATGAATAAATAATAATAAAAAACAGAATAAAAACCAGCTCACCTCCATAACAATACTTGCATGCCCACTACATTCTGGTTGCTTTCTGCCAACTTTTGGTGGTGTGCAAGCAGCAGTGAGAATTGTTTTGGTGTGTGCATTTGACCACAGCTGTGGGACCAATTCTCTATAGACACAGTCAAGAGCACACAGCTCACTGCACCAAAGATTCACAGTCTGAGAGTGTTCAACTACCAATCCTGGAGACAAAAGAAATGACAAAATTAACATATATCTATTTCATATGATTCACAATGTTTATCTAGGTATCCTAACTCTGGTGTATCTTAGATTAGCATTCACTATCTTATCAACTTTAAACATGTAAACTCATTTTCAATGCCTAATACTCGCTGTTTGGGTACTGATCTCCAGGAGACAATCACATACATGTTCAATGCTTCACTCACCTGTATACCTCTGCACCAGGTAGAGAAGAGCATCCTGGTCAATCAGAGTGCTGTCATGGATATGTGGAAGATGGAGAGGACTCATGGGTGGAATGGGAGGTGGTGGTTGTGGAGACTCATATGTAGTCAGTCGTTTGAGGATTGCTTCAGTAGGGGTTTTACGGGGAACTGTCCTCTGATCAGGATTGCTTTGTCTGCCTTGTCGATTTGGAGACGCAGAAGGAGATAGACCCACAGTGCTGCTAAAACTGGCCTTTTTGCGATACTGGTCCCAGACTCTGTGATACATTTTGACGATGAAGATTTTCAGACAACATGAAATAAAGTCTATCAACATTATATAACAATCATGCTTTAATCTGGCATGTAGTCCTCAGAGGGTAGATTACTGCAGCACCACACTGGCCCCTAATAATTCTGCTTCCCTTTAAACTGTTTTGGAGAAGACTATAACTTTGTACTAGAAAAATAAATGACACATATGTAAAACCAAATGTGAAGGTAAGATAAAAACTAACCTGAGGAGTCGTCTTCCTGCCTCTTCCGTTGCATCAACATCAACAGCTTCTGGCCAGGGCTCCCAGTTAGCCTTTACAGGAGATATATTAATTATGACCTTTTGTACTAATGCATCCCTTTATTCCTAATTTTCTAATACTATCATACATCATACAGTAACAGGAATGGTGAAAGAGTAATATCTTTTAAAAGTAAATCAAAGACAGGATACAAAACAATCACACACTTACAAAAAATGAAGACAACAGACAGACAGAGAGATGACATATGCATGCTTGCACACGCACATTTACACACTTACAAACTTACACACTTACACACACACACACACACACACACACCCACACACACACACACACACACACACACACACACACACACACACACACACACACACACACAACACACACACACACCACACACACACAACAACACACACACACACACACAGAACTAATAAGAAAAAAAAGAAAAAGAAAATAAAAGAAAAACTCACCTGGAACACCTGCATTAGTTTCTTAGGAAGTAGGTTGGGTGGAAGAGCAGGAAGATAAACACCAGAATCATACAATCGACTTTCCTCTAGCCATGACTGCATAGCACGTAGAAGTTTCACTCTTTCTGCAACCTGGACAACATATTCTTGGCTTACAATTCTAATTCCTAAAATTCTCTTAAAGGTTTATAAACATTTTATTTTACACCACATTAACCCCCTAAGAACAGCAAACACTCAATCTTGTCTGTCCCTACAACTGAAGACGAAGAAGAGGACGAAGGGGAAAAAGTGGAAGAAGAGGATGAAGAAGAAGAAAAAGAGGAAGAAGAAGAAGTAGAAGAAAAGAAAGAGAAATAAAGGAAAATTCACTGAGGCAATTTACAAGTGGCAGCAGAGTGGAAAGTTGAAAAAGCGACTGCAGTTACCTCCTATGCTTGAATGAAAATGGCGATATATTGCCTATGAATATGTTTCATCACATAAGACAATAAAATGTGTATAAATAATAAAAAGATGATATAACAAGAAGTAACAGCCAAACAGCAATCACTACTTTAAACAAACTAAATTTCATTCACAAGAAGACAGAGGTGGAAAACATGATTCTCTGATTAGCTCAGATAGGAGGACAGCCTACATAGGAAGTGAGGGTATTAATCCTACCATTTTTCTACCCTTTCCAAGATAGTGAAGAATTGAAGTCCATATTTTTTGCAATTAACCACAATTATGGCAAATAAAACTTTAGGGGTTAATATTCTTTAGTTGTAAAGAAAGTCACTTTACTAATCTAATTTTCTGCATCACTTTGTAGCACACCCTATTATTATTATGATGCTACTGTATACAGCCTTAGTTCTAATATATTCAAACCTATAAATTAATTAATTCCCATTCCTTCTTTAGCTCTAACTGTATTTCTTACAAACTTTAAAAAATCTAATGTCAATACTTAATATATTTTCTTAAATACTCCACTGAATAATTTTTGGATATGCAGGGATATCATTTTTATTTATTGCCAAAAGGAACTATATATCTTCCTATACCCTGACTTACACCTGGTGTCACCAAGATATACATCTATTGAAATCACTTATGACACACAAAGGATATGATCAGAAAGAACCATTTCACAAAATATTAAAATCACATTATACCTGTACATTGTGTGATGCATCTTTCTCATCCTCATCACTCTCCTTGGCCATCACAGCCTCATGGTGCTCCAAAGCAGCAGTAACTTTCTTTTTGATCTTATTGAGGAAGGACTGATTTACGAAGCCTTGATAAAAGCGGTTGATCACACTGCTGCACTCGTACTGTCTAAGTTGAGTTGCACATAAGGGATATGTCACATTATCAGTTTCATCAAATAAAAAATATACTCTTAAAATTCATGGGAATCATTATGTATCATATATGTCAAAAAACAACATAAAAAATAAATAATATTTCAGATACTTCACTAAGATTTGAATTCTTTAAAAAGTACATAGAGTGAAAAATATAAAATAAAGTTGCTTGAAAAATAGTTCCCCGTTAAAAATAGTCAGTTGCAGCACCAACAAAATACAGCAATTAACAATATAAATACCTTGGCTGTGGTGGCACTCGGGCCAGATGAAGCATGAAGTACATCTGCATAGTGATAGGGAGAGCTGGATGGTCTGCAGGGAGGTCCACCACTTGCTGGCCCCAGCGGTAAATGCTAAGCAGACTGGATGACACCTGACCCAGTCCCAATTCCTTGCTAACTTTCTGATGTTATAAATTAAGAAATAAATAATACTTCAGTCATAATACAAATCATGTAAGCATGTAATCATAAAGATGTGAGTGAAGAAAATTATTCTAAGATTAATAATTCTTGAGTACCCTTATTTCAAGCAAACCTTCATTTGCTTGATGAAAACCCTGATGCAACCTGTATAAAGCTCTTTCTGCTTTGGAAATCAGCCAAAAGATACTAAATGGCACTGCCTAAAATGCATCTTATAACATAAAAAAAATCTAAAGAAATGACCAAATTGATCTGTTCATTTACATTTTACTTAAAATCTAGAACAATACAGAAAGAAAAAAGTCGAAGAAAGAAAATTGTAATCAATCATCACCTTGAGGGCTACTTCTAGTGTAGTCTGAGGATCAGCATAAAGTTCAAGCAACAGGTTCTTCCAAAGCCCTGAAGCCAATTCTCCCTGAGTCTCCAAAGAAAGTACAGCAATAGTGAACCAGGGAAATTGTGGTGCTGAAGATCGCACTAGTAATGAATTAGGGGCTGTTGTTCCTGATGTCAACCAAGACAGCAGACCACTAAGGCCACTACCTCCATTATGTTGATAATCTGAGTTCTGTAAGAAAGTACATTGGTTATACAATAAAGAAAAGACAAAGCTAATATAAAAGGAAAGGAGAAAACAACTATATATCTTGTTTACACATTTCAAACAAAAAGAAAAAATCAAAAACAGAAAAAAGGGAAAAAAAGAAAAAAAGAAAAAAAACACACCTTCATTATTTCAGAGAAACCAGAGATTGCTTCTTGCCAACACTGTGGTTGGATAAAGGCATGTTGACAGATGGTATCTAAAAGAAAGAGCACATTGCTGTCATGCACCCAGTCTGGTACTCCCACCAGCATCTGTTGCCAGAATCTGACAGCTAACAAGCCTGATGACAGACAATACCTGAGGATAAGAGATGTTAATCTTTTTTTTTTAAATGTGTGTGATACTATGACATTTGTAGATCATATATGATGAAAAGAGTCGTTTCTGGTGAAAATATCACTGAATACAAAAATTGGATAATGACTTTCAAAAACAAACCTTGAGTAATTCTTAATGTGATGAACAATCATGGCAGCAAACAGACTCAGAACCTTTCCAGGAAAAGCAGATGTGACGAGGCTTTTGGCTAGCGTCATATATGTTTGATCTGCTGTTAAACATTTCTGAACAGCAGTCATCATCCTAGGGGTAAAGGATATATTTATATCAGTACATTTCAACACTGCAGGTAATTAACACTGAAACTCTTAACCTACAAAATCCATATGCTTCACTACCATCATATGGCCCAAAATACAGGTGGTCAGGAAAAGTATCCTGAGCATGGAAATAGCGTTCTCCATAGAGACAGTGCTCATCCAGTCATGGCTCATGAATATCATATTTCACCCTTGTTTCTACATGCTAAATGAGTTTAATCAACATTCAAGAGCTTTGTGCACTTATGGTGTATCTTTCTGGTACCCGAGCCTTCAGCCAAAATGTTCATGATAGCAAGTTCACGTCACCTGCCCCACATCCAATTTTTTACATGACATGATGGTTATGTTATCTGGATTGTAGGGGTTAAAAATGTTAAATAAACTGAATGAAGGTTTATGAAATTTACCAAGAATTATTTCATACACGATAAATATGCAAAATCCCAAGCATAAATACAAACTCAACATGGCTATACATGTAAATTCATATCACATAACAAAATGGCAAGTACAGTTCCTTCAATTGGTTAATTCTGCCATATAATCCCAATACTCACTTGGAATGTGTTGTGATGTCCTCAGGCTGGTTGAAGAACAGGGGCATGATGTGGGCCATGGCTGCAATGGCTGCTTCATACATACCTTGCATTACTAGCTCATGGATGCAGTCAATTCCGTGTTCACAGAACTGAAATGAATGGTGTAGTTATTTAACATTATCAATAAATCTATTATATTATTAATGATATACTTCTAAAATAACTGTGATTTACATGTCATTCTCTTCATGTAACAACTATTAGAGGCAATACACAAAATGTGAATGAGACTACATATATCCGTGAAAATAAATAAATACTTGGAGGAAAAATGCTACCAGCAATACAAATTACACAAAAAGGAATAGGAGCTATCATTAAAGTCACAGAGGTTGAAAAAAACAAAAACAAATATAATTTAAATGCCTCATAAACTGTAATGCACCTGAGAAAAAGGAACAAACCTCAGGAATAGAGTGTCCCCAAGATGTCAAAAGCAGAGCAGAAAACAAGGCAAGGGGTTGCTTGTCCATCAGACCTCTTTTAACTGCATTTAAAGATGAACTGTTGGGAGGAGCAAGGTCAGAATGGTTATTATCCTTTTTTTAAGAATTAGAGAGAAATACTGCAATTTCTACTCTGATAGACTGATATCAGGATTGTTAGTAAAGAATTCTAGATCAAATTTTTTATCTTTCCTGCTAAATCAAGAATTAAAGGATACAATGAACAATAAAATAAATAGTACGTTTAACCCAAGAAACACTGCCTAACTGAAAGAAATGCTGTTGAAAAATAGATCATATAAAACATATTAGCTACTGGCCCCTCCCATTCTGGTAAAGATAAAAGACCATTTCATAAGCTCCCAGAAACACTAACTATAAAAGACCCTTAGTAATTTGCCAGTTGGCAATTTTCTCATAACTGTTGTATGTGCTGAATATCATTTTTGACTTAACACCTCTACTGCACACTTGCCCTTCTCCTTTATTTATAAGAATTCTTACTTATTACCATATCTAAAAGGTCGGCAGAAAGGCAACTCGCTAGCAAAAGACTTAAAAAGAAATAAGTTTCTTCCATACTAATATTTATTTACCTTCTATATTATATTTCTTATTCTATTATTGAAGAATCTTGGTCAATTAATAGAGATAAAACAGACCTTGTTTTAGAAATATATACTTTTATACCTATTAAATACAATTTTGTCCTCTGCTTTTCATTGTTCATTACATATCTTACATATAAATCAACTTTAACCTAAAAAACATGAAAATGCAGATATTCTGATCACCTCCACACCTGAGCTTACTCGATACCCATAAATCATTATGCAATAATATATTACTACTAGTCACCTCACCCAGATACATACCCCTGAGTAATTGCAGAATTAGTAGGGTCTGGAATATCTTTCAGCATTAGAGCAGGTGAAGCTATGACAGCATGAACCCAGGGCTCAGGCTGGTCAAGCTGGTGCAGTCTAAGGCAGGTGAGAATTTCCCATGACCAATCACAAAACACCTGTGTAGTAAATAGATTCCCCATCAGTTTATTAAATTGTAAATACATAACTTTCACCATATAAATTAGATTGATATAAGAGAATATTTCGAAAGATCACAGGTGACTTTACCTGCTCTACTGAAGGTGCATACATGACAGAGGTAACTTGCTTGACGCCTTCAGTTAAAAGACTGCCTTGTCGCATCTCACGAGACACCTTCAGGTGAGCTTCTAATACTGTCAGTGCAACCTGTATCAAATATATCATAGTAGTTTCCTTTGTGAAATATATCTGATCACATTACCCTAACATAGCCATCAAACAAAACTGTATTATAACAATATTTACTTCACTTGGATAAAGAGCAAGTACAACAGCCAAAATGGAACTAACCCTGCGATGTAGCTCGGGAGGCAGAAAAAGTTGTATTCCATAAGCGTTTTCGCCCCAGTTGAGCTTACTCAGAACAATTCTAGCCAGCTGGTTTTCTATACTGGCAACAGGTGTGAAGAGCAGCCAATGAGACACACATGTAATGTCATCAGCAGAAGGTTCCCACAGTTCCAGTGGAAGAGCACGGAAGAGGTAGAGAGCCATGTTTCCCACACTAGATATTTTCTCCTGTAAAAAAAAGATAAATAAAAAATAAAAAGTGAATAAATAAATAAGCAGATATTCAAATATTGTTTCCACATGCTTTCCACTTGATATAGCGCAATTACTATGTAATATGGTACATTTGTAACCAAACTTACCTGAGTGGTTGTTAGGAGGTATGAGACAGAAATGGGATGGTTTGAAGCCACAGATGACAGCAGGTCTCTACCAATCCTGCTCAGGGCTTCTCTGGTTCCTTCATTGACAAATGTTGCTTCAAAAATGTTGTTCACAATAACCTAGCAAATGAAGAACATGGCATATCTTAGGGATAATGGTTGGAAAGCAAGATGGCAATAGAAATAACTATGTATTTACTTTTATTGAAGCAAATGTATATGGGAATTAACCAATAGAAAAAATAATAGAAGACAAAATAGAAAAAGATAAAAATATCCAAACTTCCTTCCTTACTTCAACAAAATGACTCTCTGTTGATTCACGTTCGACTGCCATGTTAGCCAATGCTGTTAGGAGGTACAAGGCTTCATTTTCCTCAATCTTCACGAGACGGTCATGAAACTGACCCCGTGTATCTGAGTGAGATACAAGTTCTGCCCAGTCACTGTATGAAGCCTTTTCAGCACTTAATTTCTCACTGTTCTCAATGGATTCTTCACTCCAGCCAACATGAATCTGGTAGACAATCTTCCATAATCTGTGGTAAAAAATCATGTGGAACTAACTCATTGATTTGGTCTATTAGATCGATATATTAAAAAAATACTATATAAATTCTTGAATACTGCATATGTAAAATAAAGAGCACTACATAACGTCTGACTTACCTTGAAAGAGACACACTTCTGTATGGAATGACAGCAAGGAACTGCCATGCACCAGATCTTGGACTACTAATAATGCTGTGAACGGCCTTTTCAAACAACTGATCATACTCTACCTGTGAGACAAACAAGTGAGGGTGAAAGTAAAAAAAATATACATATACAATTCTTTCAAATCCTAAATATATAACAAGAAATATTACTTCATAAACAAAAAATAGAGGCTACCTGTAATGATGTCCAATGTATAGATGCCTGATTCATGTCAGATATTTGTTGCGGTGATGACTGGTAAAGTAGAAGGAAATTCTGCCAGTGGTCAGTTACATACTCTACTGTGTGGCGCAGTAGTCTACAGATACGTTTCGTGGCCCCTCGATACCTCATCTTTGAGGAAAAGAAATCAAGTGTTCATCAATGCGATAAAAAACAACAACTAAAGATTTATGAGCTTAGTTAATTATTCCCAAAGCTTTTAAAGCATGAAGGTATATATTTCAAAATAACACATAAGTACATAATGTATGTCAGATGAGCAGCAGACCCACCATTGAGAATGTAGAAAGGCCCTTGCAAAACAAGTTGATTAGAATGGTAGCAAAGGCAAAGAGCTTCATGAGGCCATGGTGACTGGTGCGAGACACGTCGTATTGGAGAGAACCATCCACATCCTCAATCATTAACATATGTTGGAAGATCTCCTTAAATGGTACTTGGTTCAACAACTGTTGAAGGGAGTGAAATAAAAAGTTAGGTGAACAGTTCAAGAAACAATCAGTAACATTATATGTAAACACACCATTCTCAAAGAAAGTCTAGATAAGACTAAGTGTAACACTGGATACCTGAACAACATCATTCTCGGTGAACATAGCCCACAGTTGTGTGGGATCTTCTTCCTCTTCCCCAGAGCTATCAACAACCACCCACACAGTATCAGAAGGCCTTTCATCTCCAGAATTTTCATCAACTGGATCCCCAGAGGGTAAGGCACTTTGCTTGAGGTGGTGGAGGAAATCCTCTCTGCTGCTTACAGGACTAAGAATTGTAGAAAGAACAGTGAGGGAGTGATCTAGGGGCCAACATCCAAGGACTCTACCAATGATGTCCGTTTCCCATGGGCCTCCAATCTATCCAAAAGAAACCAAGAGAAATAAAATAAAAGGAGAAACTATAGATAAAATTATATCAGTACAAACAATATTCCAAAATTTTGGGAATTCCTTTAGACTCTGTTTCATGCCAATTTTTTCAACAGCCTATTTTCTGGAGTTTGCAATCAACAATCCTTCTTTCCAAACAACCAAATTAGGACTACACCACTATAAAGCATGCTATCTTTTAATCATGCTAATCCATAAAAAACGAAAATAACTTAATTATACCTGAATGTATGCTGAGGCCCAAGACCCTACTCCTGCTGGACATCGCATGATATGATTAAGAAGGAAGAGGTGGTCTCTACAGGTTGCAAACCTGTGGAGAATGGCTATGAAGTCTGTTAACCATTGTCTTGTGTCACGGATAAATTGCTGGTCCTTTACTCCCCTGCGCTGGAATGCAAACAGTACACTAATACACATCTTCAGCTTCTTGATATGGGGTTGCAGATGTGGTTTATATTCTTTGATGCCACTTGCTTTGATCTTTGCATTTTTGGGGACCTGCATGAATTCAGGACAGTCACTCAAGATTTTCTGCATGTGGTTCTCAACTTGCAGCTTGGCCATTTCAGAGGTATATGCATGGAGAGCATAAGATTCTGAGAGGAGTTCTCTTGACTGTTTCAGCTGCTTTGCAACATGAGTTACAATCTCCTCCTTAAAGCAAGCAACTTCATAATCATGCTTGACTGTCAGGAGTCTACCATCTTCACACTCCCCTTCTTCAGTTCCTGTCCTCTTCTCAAACACCCAGATATTTTTCATCTGTT
>NW_020872152.1:704481-711981 GCF_003789085.1 Penaeus vannamei | reverse complement strand
GGCTCTGTGCATTCAGCAGGTGTTGCTGGCTCTGTGCATTCAGCAGGTGTTGATGGCTGTGCATTCAGCAGGTGTTGCTGATCTGGCAGGTTTGCTGGTGAGCATCTCTGCATTCAGCAGGTGTTGCTGGCTCTGTGCATTCAGCAGGTGTTGCTGGCTCTGTGCATTCAGCAGGTGTTGCTGGCTCTGTGCATTCAGCAGGTGTTGCTGGCTCTGTGCATTCAGCAGGTGTTGCTGGCTCTGTGCATTCAGCAGGTGTTGCTGGCTCTGTGCATTCAGCAGGTGTTGCGGCTCTGTGCATTCAGCAGTGTTGCTGCTCTGTGCATTCAGCAGGTGTTGCATGCATTCAGCAGGTGTTGCTGGCTCTGTGCATTCAGCAGGTGTTGCTGGATCAGTGGATTCAGCAGGCGCTGCTGGATCAGTGCATTCAGTAGGTGTAACTGGGTCAATGCATTCAGCAGGTGTTGATGGATCAGTGCATTCAGCAGGTGTTGCTGATTCAGTGCATTCAGCAGGTGTTGCTGATTCAGTGCATTCAGCAGGTGTAACTGAATTTGTAGCTTCAGCAGATGTAACTGGATCAAAACCTGCAGATGTGGTATGATTTATATAATCAGCAGCTTCAGCTGGTGTAGCTGGATCAGTACCTTCAGCGGGCGGGTTCTTTCAACGGGTGAACTTGGATCAGGACTTTCAGCAGGTGTAACAACACCGCTACCTTTAGCAAGTGTTGCTGGATTAATACCTCCAGTTGGTGCAGCTGGCTCATTACCTTCAGCAGGTGTAGCGGGTACAGCTACCTCAGTACTTTCAGCAGCTTCAGCAGGTATAGCCATTTCAGTGCCTTCCATAGGTACTATTGGATCACAACCTTCGCTAGGTATAGCAGGATCGATATTAGCCCCTGGTATTGTTGGGTTTGAGGTTTCACCAGATGTACCTGCTTCGGTGAGTACACTAGGTGTTGCTTGAGTGTTAGCTGGATCGGCCCCCTCTCCAAGTGCAACCATATCCGTATTTTCAGAAGGTGTAGTTGTACTACTACCTACGCCGGCTGTACTTGCGTGATCAGGTGTAGTTGAGTCAGTAGCTACATCAAGTGTACTTCGATCAGACGCTACACCAAGTGTACCTAGATCTGGTGTACCTGGGTGAGTAACTGCACCAGGTGTACTTGGTTCTGAAGCTACATCAGGTGCAGGTGATTTTTCAGAGGCCACAGCAAATACAGTTGGATCAGGTGTATCTGCTGTAGATGTAACGGAATCAGATGCTACTTCAGGTGTTACTGGATCAGCAGTAGCTTCAGTGGGTGTCTTTGAATCAGTTGTTAAATCAGGAGCAGCTACGTGAGCAGCAGTGAGCTCAGCAGTATTGTCACCGTCTGGAGTCAGATCAAGTGTCTGGTCGGGTGTGGCAGGTGTTTCATCATAAACTGATGCGGGAGATGTACCTGGATCAGGAGTATCTGCAAGAGGAGTAGCTGGACTCCTAACACCTACAACAGGTGCTGTCTGGTCAACCATATTTAAATCACCGGTATTTGGACCAGGGGTAGCCACATCAGTTATAGCAACGTCTGGTGTATCTACAACAGAAGGGGCTAGATTGGGTGTATCTAATCCCACTGTCTCTCCAACAGGTGTAACTAGTTCATCTGCAACAGCAGTTGCCGTTTCATTTGGTGTAGCTACGTCAGGTGCAGTTGATGTGAGTGGGTTCGACACATCTGCAACAGGCGAAGCTGAACCAGCTGCAGGTTCACCAGCTGTAACATTTACACCTGCTGCTACAATAGGTGTAGCTGGACTATAAACAGCCGTAACTTCAACCTGTGTATCTACATCTGCAGCTACAGGAGGCATAGCTGGACTAGAAGTTACACAACCACTATGATCAACAGTGACTGCAATGTGTGTAGATACTACAGGCAAATCGATGTTAGTACTTGGGTTGGATCCATCTGAGACAATAGTAGCTGGATCTAGACTAGTTACAAGAGATGTAGTTGGATTACATGGAGCTACAGGAAGTGGTGTTGGATCGTTTGTAGCAACAACAGATGTATTTTGACCAGTTTCATCTTCTACAACTGAAGTTGCTGAACATGGTTTAGTTAAATCAGATGTATCTAAAACAGGAGCGGGTGAATGGACAGCTAAGCCATGATTATCTGGACTTGTATCAATTGCACAAGTTGTTGCAGGATCATGAATAACTTCATGAGGTGACTTAGGATCAGGAAGCACTTTAACCAGTACATCTGGGTCACTAACACCAGGTGTATTTAGCTCATGACTTACATTTGGCGTTGTTAGATCTAATATTTCTTGGTTTGAAGGTGCACATGATGGCACAGACGCATTAGCTGATAAAACAGATGCATTTGGTTTAGCTTTGTCCAGTGAAGTTATATCTGAGGAAGGTGTACCTGGCTGAGATGCAATAATGTCTTGGGTATTTGGCATGTCCCCTGTAGCTTCACTTGAAATAACTGAGATAGGAGCAGCTACATCTGGAATGATAGATAATGGGGAAGACTGGCTGGTTGAAACTACATCTGGTGTAGATGGATGAGGTGAACAATCACTTAACCAAGGTGGATTTGATGTGGATGCTGTTGGCTTCGATGCATCAGAGCCAGGCATATCAACATGTGGATCAACAGACATATTAGAATGAGGTGCATGTAGCGTATTAGAATCGGTTATCGCTACATTTGGGTCGGTTGGGCTTGTCATGTTTGACGTGTCAATACCAGGCATAACTATATTCTCAGTAACTGGAATGAACATTGCTACACCTCGAGTTGTAGGGTCCTCTGTGTCGGTGTCAAGTTTAGATGCGACAGATATAGGTGCGTCAAATGTCGCTATATAAGTTACTGGTATATTTGGTTCTTGTTTATCAGTTGACCTTGGTGTAGCCGGTCCAGGCATAACTACATTTGGTTTCGGCGTTTTTGCTTGTGCTACAACTGAGTCTGGTGCAGTTATCTTTTGTGTTATCAGACTTAGTGTAGGCACAGATGAATATGGTATACAACTGACCAATCCTGTTACATCAGATATGGGAGTCACTGCTTCTGGTATGGCTGACTTGAGTGCAGCATCTAAAATTGATGCGGATGTTCTTGATTTTGTTTGCATGTACGAGTTTGCTATTGTTGGATCCGACTGTGTTGAGTTTGTCAATGGCGGATTAAATGAAAATAGGGTTTGAGCATAAATGCCCATTTGAGAAAGGCTACAAATGTTTTGCTTAGGAGGAGCGGGAGTAAGAATAGTGCGCAATGTGGAGGAATTCTGTGTAGTTGGGTTAGTTTTCTCCATTTGTACGCCAGTTACATCAAGGGTAGCACTTGGAATGTAAGATATTACATTAGTTGTAGTTTCATGAGACGTACCTAGGGTAAGTGGGGCTGTTCCCTCTAATGAAACTGGATTAAGGGGGCCCATGTCAGATCCGCTATGACTACCTGGCTCTGCGGCAGTTTGACTACGTTCTGTCTGATTAGGTGTGGACAAGCTAGATGTAGGTTGTTTACACTTATCGGAAGTAGACGCCACTGGGTTTGAGGTAGAGGGGTTGGGCTTAACAACAGTTAAGAAAACATTCGTCGTCGGCGGCTTCGACCTAATGAGGGGAAACACAACGGGGTTGGTGGTGGGGGGGTTGGACCATCCCGGGGTAAGCACAACGCGGTTCGAAGAGGGGAGATTAAACCTAACAGGGGCAGGCACGAGAGGATTAGACGGGACTAGGTTTGACACCGTTGGGTTGGGGACAGCGACCAGGACTGAGGCTGAGTTAGACGATGGGGGCGTGGCTGAGCTTCCCGACACACGCGTTGTGGAAGTACTCTGTTTTGAACAAGCACCGCACGGCTGGGTTGGTGCGGTGGGTACGTAGTGCAGCACGGGTGTTTCCTGGCCGTGGGCGGTAACCGAAGTCGACGTGCCTAAACCCGTGGAAGGAGGCGGAGCAGAGGGAGGCGCCGAGGGTCCCTGAGGACTGGGGAAGACCGTACGCGCAATTTCTGGCTTGTAGTGCCACATCTGTGCTTCAATCATGACTTGACAAATTCTGTGTTGCACGATGTAAAGGGTACTTTTGCTGTCCATGCTGCGCAGCTGATTTGCTATGAGGTTGCCGAATGCGGAATACTCGTCTCTAATCTTTTGTTTACTTTTGATGCTGGGCTTCTTGCTCTTTTTCGATTTCCGTTTCATCACGCGCCCTTGCTTGCATGAACGCAGAATACCGCTGGCTGCTCTCTTCGGCGTGCTTATCTCCTGCTTGGCCATGTTCTGCTTGACCTCGGTTTCCTGTTTGGCGTCGCTCTTCTCCTTACCGCAGCCTTTCGCTACGCCCTTATCCTTGTTGGCCGAGGCCCTCTGCTTACCTAGGCTTTCTTGCTTCACTTCATCCTGTCTGAACAAGATCTTTCCCTTCACTTGTTCTCTCTTCTTGTTTCGCCCCTTTGCGCTCAAATTCTGCTTAGCGCGGCCTTTCTGCTTGACCAAGCTCTTCAGTCTGACCAACCTCTGCAGCTTTGAGAAATGCTTGTGCTTATTCAGCTGCAGAAATCGCTTAAGCCTTTTAAGTCTTTTGGCCACGTATTGCTTGCTTTGCGCTTCCTCAGCCTCGTTGTTCTGCTCCTCCGCCTCGCTGGCCGTTTTCTCTTGCTTAACCCTTTTTGTTTGGCTGCTTATCTCTTGAGTGGCCACTTCTTGCTGCCCCGTCGCTTTCTTCTGCTTCGCCGGGCGCTCCTGCTTGCCCAAACTCTCGCCGTCAGTCTGGCTGCCGGAGGAGCTCGCGGTCTCGGACCCTCCCTCGCTGCTTAAGGACCTCTTCCGCTGGTTGGGCTTCGGCTTCCTCGCGGTCTTTGTCGTCTCCGAAGTCCCTGGGAAGTTCTGGCGCTGGTGCTTCGGAGGGGGGGAGGGGGAGGGCGAGGGCGAAGGGTCCTCCACCCTGCGCTTCCGCTTGTGCTGGTCCCGCGGAGACTTTCCCTTTCCGTCTCTCGCGCCGCCCTTCGTTGCTTGACCTGTGAATGAGACACCTGCCCCACGGCCGTCGCCACTTGCCTGTAAACAAACACAAACATTAGCAACAACACGTAAACAGATTGCACAATTGAGCATTAAACAAATATAGCCGTTGAAAAAGCTTCGTCTTCCCAGGCCTTTCTTTGACGATGGAGCATGCAAAGGAGCCTGATGCCCGGAGCAACAGGGAGGGGAAGGAGGGTGGATGCAATGCCTCGGGTCAGCAGCTTTTCCAGAAACTATAATTGTTTAATACTTTCAGCTTTACTTTTTTTCTTTTAAATCCTGTTTACGCCTTGCTGGCAATGTTTACGTCTGCCTCGCACAGGTGACGACAGAGAAAGAACAGGAACCTCATCCGCGGGTGCTAATGCAGAAGCAGTGATAACGCACGTAATGGAGATGACAGGGTGGGAAGCCAATGAGGAGGTGCAGGGTGCGTCGGCAGGGAGGAAGGGCAAGGTGAATGGCAAGAATAAGGCAACGAGTGAGCAAACCCATCTGTACTTACGCGGCTTTGAAGCCAGTGAATGGCAAAGGTAAAAAGGCAATGATGATAAGAAAATGAAAAAAAAACAAGTGGAGATAGAAAAGGAAAAGGAAATAAATAGTGCAAAAGACTGTCCCTTAAGAAAGCGGAATACCTTCCTACCGTTCCCCATCCCTCCCCACCTCCCCCAACCCAGCAATCATGAAGCCTTAACAATGAGGACCCGAACGAGGAGGTAAGAGTGACCCAGAGTGGCCCGGGCGTGTCATCACAACGTCAACAAACATATAATCTGGCGAGCAAGGGGAGGGCCAGAGAGGGGAAGGGGGGGGGCTGTTGGATCCTCCCCACTCTCCCTGCCCTCACCAGCCTCCCGCCCCCTCCCAAACCCCAAGCTTGCATACCGACCAGCTTGGCCTCCTCGCAACGTTTGCCTGCTCAAGCTCGGCAACGAAAGAGCACTCGGTTGAACTTATCACAGCAACAGTAGATAATTCAAACGGATCGAATGCTCTAACATCGGCATTCCAGCGATGTTTTTTTAGAAAGTGACGATGGTGATGATGGTGATAAATGTGGTGGAAACGTGACAATGACTATATAAAGCATTAATTAAAGCAATACATGTGTACCATCTGTAACAAATCATATTGTAACAGATCTAAAGTACGATTCACATTTAATGGATATGGAATAGGCACAGCGTCGGCAATAATCTCACGCAATCTAAGATATAAGATCAAACAATATAGAAAAAGTAGTACATTATCTTAAAAACTCTGATGCTTGTAAAACACACACACGATACAAACTCGTCACATCGAGCAACGACCGATCTTACAAAAAGAAAAGAAGAGAAGAATAAGAAGAATAGGACAGCGACAGAGAAAAGAAAGACCTGTTGTGGTGACATCAAAAGGTGCTGTCACAATGAAAGAAGAAAAAAACAATACGAGTGAATACAAATTATGAAGACGGATCACCAACAGCAAAGTTACATTTACCACACACGAGTACAATGGCCCCTGTTTGCCTGTCTCTTTGCTTGAGAAGGAGAATGGCAGGGAGAGGGGTGAAGGGGGATGTAGAGGGAGAGGAAGGTAGAGACGATGGGAAAATGGAGGGAGGGAGAGGGAGAGAGCCGAAGAGGGAGACAAAGACAGAAGACAGAGAGAGAGAGAGAGAGAAGAGAGAGGAGAGAGAGAGAGAGAGAGAGAGAGAGAGAGAGAGAGAGAGAGAGAGAGAGACTAAATGATAGAAAAAGAATAAAACAGAGAGAAAGAATAAGAGCGGGTGTATGTGTGTGTATCATGACACACAGCATATAGGACAGTGACAGCCAGTTTGACCTTGAAGTCTTCACGCCCGTGATCTTATGGTCGGCGGGATCTGCTCTTCCTTCTCTTTGTCTTCTGAGGTGTTTTGGTGTACTTGTCATGTTGGAGGAAGAAAGGAGGAAAGGGAAAGGAGGCGAAAAGGACGAAAGCGGAGGAGATTTTTTTTTTAATGAAAGAAAACAGAAGGAAATAAGAGAAAAATAGAGGAGTTCGAGGAAAGACGAAAATGAAGGGATAGGAGGAAGACTAGAAGAGATGGGAGGTAGAAAGAACTGGAGATGAATGGGGGTAAGGTACGGAAGAAAACATAGAAAAGCAGGAGGGCGAAGTATAAGAAGTGATATGAATAACAGTAAGAACATATAAGGACAGAAATGAAGGGAAGTGATGGGAGAAGTAATAGGAGAATGAAGATAAAATGTACTGCACAGTACAAGTGTCCGAGATGGTGGGCATGCAGCCGAGAGAACATGGGGTGAGCGAGCACAGCTGGGGGGAGGGGTATGAGAAGCCGTGGGAGGGGGGGGGGAGGGATTGGGACACTGACCGACTGACCTTGAGTCCGTCTGACCCGCCAGCCACACCTTGCCCAAAGCCCCGCCCTCTTCGCCCTGCCTGCTTGCAT
>NW_020872152.1:694481-699481 GCF_003789085.1 Penaeus vannamei | reverse complement strand
ACAAAGAAAGGTATGTGTAGGCGTATTTTTCTCTCTGTCTCTCCGAAAGATGTGGGAGGGAGGGTGAGGGGGAAGGAGAGGGAGAGGGAGAGGGGGGGAATAGGTGTATGCGTGTGTTTATTTTCGTTATCATACAATCTGTTCGCCCTAAGTATATGCCGTGCGTACATGGGTGTACATGTGAATGTGTTATCGTGTGTACACGTATAGACAGAGCCTGTGTGTGCGAGCATGATTCAGCAACCAAAACAATCCCATGAAACTGTTGTAGGCTTATAGTGTTGTCTACCCTACTTTACGATCCTCTTTTCTGCTCCGCCCTTCCGTCACCTGACGGAGGTGGGGGGGGAGAAGGAAGGAGGGGGAAAGAGGAGGGAGAGAATGAAGGAGAGGAGGAAAAAGAATTCCACTACTAGTAGTCTTGTGTAAACGTTTAAAAGTGAAACCATGTGTGAGGGAAAGGGTGGCGAGGCACCCTCCCCTTTTCCTAGTTTCTCCCTACACCAGTGGCTTTACCTACCTGCTGTGTCAAAACCGGGTCGATCTTGGGCACCTCCAGCTCCTTGAAGGGCTGGGGCGCCACGCCCTCGTACTCCTTCAGGATCACCGTCTCCTCCCCGACCACGAACACGTCGGGGGACTTGACCAGGAAGTCCCTGAACTCCTTCACGTGTTGCCCCGAGACGTGACGGACCTCTGGCGATGCCTGGGACCTGTGGCCAAGCAGGGACTTAATGGGAACCTCCGTCCCTGCCCCGTACTGTCGCAATTTGCCCACGAAATAATCCACAGCCTCCTTGACGTAGTCCCTTTTGCCCAGAAGCTTCCCCGTCGGGTCGTGCGGGTTGGAGATCCCGTTGCTGTAGTTGGTGACCGACACATAGTCCTCCTCGAGCGTGAACAGGGACGGATACTGCTGCAGGAACTTTCTGAGGCCGGACTGCGACCCGCCTGCGATCTGACGCATTTCCTTGGTGAAGCCTTTCGTCCCGAACTGACAGCTGAGGTCATGCAGCGTACGCGGCTGACCCTTGTCCATGAGCCGGTCAAGGAAGAATAAGAGCGTAAGGTTCTTGACATGGTCGTAATCTTTAGAGTCCATACTCATTGAAACTAATTTAGATTTCCAACGATATCCTCTAAAAACTCAATTAGGTTGGATGCTCTCCCCACGAGCAACGACATACGTCCCTCCCCTCCTCACTCCACAACTACACTGAGGTGCAGCAGCGTCAGCCAACACAGCTCAGGATCCACCAGAATGCCGGAGAGTGCCTATTTTTCATTAATTCACTTAGTTTCTATATATTTGTTTTCTGATTTTTGTTAACGATGATAGTTATTTTATTATTTTTCGTAAATTGTTTTATCAGTTTCTACTCTTTTTTAAACAATCATTGCACTTTTTTTCATCTGAATTGGGAAACGTTCTTTGGTCACACAACAATTTCAGTAATGAATTTAGGGTTTACCGGTGGCAAAGGTCTGGTGATGACCGTCACTTCTAAGATTCCGTGGCTGCAAGCAAATGTATTCTATTTTCGCGAAATTCATATCTGCATACAATTACCGGAAGTTTCTCTATTTCAAAATGCCGGGTCAAAACTAATAAATTTCAGCAGCTAAATTCATTGTTACTTTTCGAACAGTTTTCATGTAGTTTGCATTCGAATGAATATTTCTTCTCGTTCATGTTTTTCTTTCTATGTTGGGCAATATGTATAACAACAGCAACACATTTTTTTTTTTTTTTTAGAATTCACGGTAGAAGACTAGGAGTAAATTAAAAAAGAGAAAAAAGACACAATGCATATATATTGGTACAGACCACAGTTTCAAACACAAATTTAGAAACAGTTATTTATCACTTTAAAAAAAAAAAACAAAGCCGATCTTTAATTTCTATAAATGAAAATTGTAAAATGATTGAATATACGAAGTGGCAACATTGAGAACTTGTTGATACACAGTAACTTACGGAAAATATTGTTATCATACACATGGGTATATAAATAAAACACGTGTATTTTCCACAGGGAGTCGAGAAAGAAAACACGGGGAGGGGCAAGCAGGCGGCAGGACAAAAGAGGAAGGCGAGGGTTCGGGAAAAAAGGGTACGGGCGAAGCGAGATGCC
Organism: Penaeus vannamei; assembly: GCF_003789085.1. NCBI lineage: Eukaryota > Metazoa > Arthropoda > Malacostraca > Decapoda > Penaeidae > Penaeus > Penaeus vannamei. The sequence goes on along the minus strand of NW_020872152.1, from coordinate 697,346 downwards.
GGAGAGTTGAGGGAGACTGAGAGCGAGAGGACGAGAGAGGAGAGAGAGGGGGGGGAGAGGGAGAGAGAGAAGAGAGAGAGGGAGAGAGAGAAGAGAGAGAGAGAGAGAGAGAGGAGAGAGGGAGATGAGCAGAGAGAGATAGAGTAGAGAGAGAGAGAGAGAAGAAGAGAGAGATAGGAGGGAGAAGAGAGAGTGGGAGAGAGGGAGAGACGAGAGAGAGGGAGGAGGAGCTGGAGAGAGAGATGAGAGAGAGAGAAGACCAGACAGACGACAGACAGAGAGAGATAGAAGTGAGGAGAGAGCAAAGAAGGGGAGAGAGATGAGAGAGGAAAATGAGAGGAGGGAGAGGGAGAGGGGAGGAAGAGGAAGAGAGAGGAGAGAGGGGATGAGAAGAGACGAGAGGACAGGGAGAGGAGAGGAAGAGAGAGAGTGGAGAGGGAGAGGGAGAGGGAGAAGAGGAAAAAGGGAGAGGGAGAGAGAGAGAGGTAGAGGGAAGAGGAGAAGAGGGAGAGGGAGAGAGATGAATGAGGGAGAGAGAGAGATGAGGGTAATGAACGGAAGGCGAGAGAGGGAAAGGGGAGAGGAAAAGAGGGGAGGGAGGGAGAGGAAGAGGGAGAGAAGGGAGAGGAAGAGGAAGAAGAGAGAGGAGATGAGAGAAGAGATGGATGAGGTAGAGAGAGGAGGGAAAGAGGGAGAGGGAGAGAGAAGGAAGAGGAGATGGAGAGGAGATGAGAGGAAGTATGGAGAGGGGAGAGAGGGGAAGAAGGGAGGGGAGAGAGGGGAGAAGAGGGAGAGGTAGAGAGGGGATAGAGGGAGGAGGGAGAGTAGGGGAAGAGGGAGAGGGGAGAGAGGTAAGAGGGAGAGGGCAGAAGAGGGGGAAGAGGGAGAGGGAGAGAGGAATAGGGAGAGGGAGAGAGGGGGAGAGGAGAGGGAGAGAGGGGAAGAGGGAGAGGGAGAGAGGGGAAGAGGGAGAGGGAAGAGAGAGGAAGATGGGAGGGGAGAGAGAGGAAGAGGAGAGGGGAAAGAGAAGTGAGGGGAAAAGAGAGGGAGAGGGAAAGAGAGGGAGAGAGGGAAAGAGAGGGGAGAAGGGAGAGGGGAAAAGAGGGAGAGGGAGAGGAAAAGAAGAGGGAAGAGGGAAAAGCAGAGGGAGAGGCGAAAAGGATAGCGGAGAGGAGAGGGGAAGAGGAGGGAGAGGCGAGAGGGGACAGGGGAGGGAAGGGAAAGAGAGGGAGAGGGAAAGAGAGGAGAGGGAAAAGAGTAGGGAGAGAGAGGAGGGAGAGAAGAGATGGAAGAGGAGAAAGAGAGAGAGAGAGAGGAGAGAAGAGAGAGAGAGAGAGAGAGAGAGCGGAGACGAAGATGAGGAGTGAGAGTAGATGATGATGAGATTTTTGTTTAAGTAGAAGGAGAGAAAAAGGAAGAAAAGATAGAGGAGGAGAGGAGAGAGAGGAGAGGAAGGGGGAGAGAGGAGAGAGAGAGGAAAGAGGGAAGAGAGAGAAAAGATGAGGGAAGAGGGAAGAGAAAGGAAGGGGGGGGAAGGAGGGAGAGGGAAGAGAAAGGAGGAGAGGAGAGAAGGAAGAGGGAAAGGGAAAGAGAGGAGAGTGAAAGAGAGGGAGAGGGAGAGGGAAAGAGGAGGAGAGGGAGACGGGAAAATAGAGGGGAGAGAGAGGGAAAGAGAGGGAGAGGGAATAGGGAATCAGAGAAGGGAGAGGAATGAGGGAAGAGAGGGAGAGGAGGAGGGAAAGGGGAAAAAGAGGAGAGGAGAGGAGAGGGAAAGAAGGGAGTAGGGAAGAATAAGAGAGAGAGGGAGAAGGGAAAGAGAGGGGAGAAAGGAGAGGGAAAAGGAGAGGAGAGGGAGAGGGAAAGAGAGGGGGAGAGGGTAGAGGGGCGGAAAGAGGAGGGAGAGGATGAGGAAAGAGAGGGGAGAGGGACAGAGACGGGAGATGGGAGAGGGAAAAGAGAGGGAGAGGAGAGGGAAAGAGGAGGAGAGGGGAGAGGGAAAGAGATGGGATGAGGGAGAGGGAAAGAGGAGGGAGAGGGAGAAGGGAAAGAGAGGGAGAGGGAGAGGGAGAGGGAAAGAGGAGGGAGAGCGAGAGGAAAAGAGAGGAGGAGGCGGAGAGGGAAGAGAGGGATGAGGGAGAAGAGGGGAAAGGAAAGAGAGGGAGAGGGACAGGGATAAGAGAGGGAGAGGAAAGGGATAAGAGAGGGAGAGGGGAAAGGGAAAGAGAGGAGAGGGAAAGGGAAAGAGAGGAGAGGATAAGGGAAAAGGAGAGCGGAGAGGTGTAGAGGGAGAGGCGCGAAGAGAGGGATGAAGGACAAGAGAGGAGCAGGGTGAGAGGGGAAAGGAGAGGAGAGGGAAAGCTGAGGAGAGGGAAAGCAGAGAGAGAGAGAGATGAGAGGAAGAGAGAGAGACGAGATGATGAAGAGAGCAGAGCAGGAAGGAGGCAGAGAGAGAGAGAGAGAGGATGAGAGAGAGAGAGAGGAGGAGAAGAGAATATGGGAGGGAGATGAGAGGGAGAGGGGAGAGAGAGAGAGGGGGGAGGAGGGAGATGAGGAGAGAGATGAGAGAGAGAAGAGAGAGAAGAGAGAGATGAGGGGAGATGAGAGGAGTAAAGGAATGAGGAGAGAGAGAGGGAGAGAGAGAGAGGAGAGAGAGAGAGAGAGAGGGAAGAGAAAGAGAAGAAGAAGAGAAAGAGAAGAGAAAAGGAGAAATGAGAACGAGAAGAGAAGAGGAAGGAAGAAGAGAAGAAGAATGAGAAAGAGGATAGAGGAAGAGAAGATGATGAAGGAGAGAGGATGAGAGAGAGGGATGAGAGGAGGGAGGATAGGGAGAGGGTGAAAGGAGAGGGAGGAAGGGGAGAGAGAAGG
>NW_020872152.1:689685-692260 GCF_003789085.1 Penaeus vannamei | reverse complement strand
CCTTCCCCCCTCCCCTCTTCCTCTCCTCCCCCTCTCCCACCTCCCCTCCCTTCCTCCACCCCACCTCCCATCACTCCCTTCCCTTCCACCCCACCTCCCCTATCCTCCTCCCCCCTCCCCTTTACCCTTCCCCTCCTCCCCCCCCCCCTCCCCCTTCCTATCTCCAAGCTAACCGCAGCCCGCCCAGCCCCGCAGCTTGTCATGGTGCGGTTTTTCCCCTAATTACCGCATGTCCGACCGCCGTTTTCCCCAGGGAGGGAAAAAGGGAGCGAGGAAGGACGGGGAGGGGGGAGGGACGGGGAGCAGGTAGGGGCGGATGTGGAAGGGAGGGAAGAGGAGGAAGTTAGAAGTGAAGGAAGGGTGGGGAAGGGGAGGAGGAGGAAGAAGAAGAGGAAAGAGGAGGAGGAGAAGGGAGGGCCGTTGATGGAGGAAGGAGAGAGGAGGAGAAGGAGAAGGGAGGGAAAGGAGAAGAGGAGGAAGAAGAAGAGGAAATTAGAGGTGAAGGAGAAGAGAGAAGGACAGGAATAAAGGTAGAAAGAGAGGAGAAAAGTAAAAGACATAAATAAGGAAAAAAAAGAAAAAGAAAGCGAAGAAGAAGAAAATAATAAAAATAACAGAAAAAAGGAAATCGAAAAGGAAAAGAAGAGGAGAAAAAAAAAAAGAAGAAAAGAAAGAGGAAGAGAGAGAAAGAAAGAAGAAAAAAAATAAACGAAGAAGTGAAAGAAAAATGGAAACAAAAGGAAGAGAAGAAAGAAAATTAAGAAATGGAGACACGAAAAGGAAAAGGCAGAGCAAGAAATAAATCGCTATTCTGGCAACTCCAGCAAGGAAACTTGCAATAGTGTTCTACCTTTTCATTTTTTTTTTTTTTTTTTTTTTTTTTATCGTATTTTTCTTTGTGTCTTCGGGGATTTATTTTTTTTTTTTTTTTTTATTATCGTTATTTTTCTTTGTGTTCTTTCGAGTTTTGTGTGTTCATTCAGCGCGTGATTCTGATGAAATCTCTATATTATTTTTGATATTTTATTTATCAAGTGTCATTGTTGTGTTGACGTTTATTTATTATTTTCATTGTTAGTATTACTATTATTATTGTATTTGTTTGTTACTATTTCATCTTTTATATTGTTGTTGTTGTTATTATTATTATATTATATTATTATTATATTATATTATTTCATTATTAGTATTGTATTATACACTACTGTTTAGTTACTATATTATTATTTATTATTATTATCATTATTATTATTATTGTCACTGCTTCTACTACAATTAAAACTACAATTACTACCCTTATTGTTATTATTAGTTGTAATGTTTCATATTTCATTCAAGAGAATATTGTTTTGGTTCGCGGACTGGCCAATGTCAAGGACCGCAAGGTTACAACTTTTTATTTTAAATATTTCTTAGGTAATACCGTGTTTTTTTCACATAGTTTACGTCTTGATGTAGACTTATTTTATAAATACGTTTTTATTTAGTTTTTTGTCTTTTTCTTGTTGTTTTAAAGGCAAAATAAAGAAATCCGTGTAACCCGCGGTCTTTTAGTCCAACCTTCCCTTCTGTTTTTAAGGAAAACAACGCGCGGAATGTTCCCCCGCTAATTAAAATATGCAACGATCTGTAAATTCGTATTTAATTCCTATTTTACGGTTTTTAGTTACACAAATGAACTGAAATAATGTTTAATTGTATATTTTTTTACACTCCTGAATTATTGAGTTGACAACAAAGAAGGCATGTGATTTGTGATTCTCCTTTCCAAAAAATAAAACCCCAGGGAATCGGTAGGTTAAACAGACGGGTAAAGAAAAAAGGGCCAAATTAGATGCGGGAGGGAAATAAGTTGTAATTGGCGACTTTATAATGACTTAACTCGTGTAATTTGCTTACTAGTTAAGTCATGTAACAAGGTTATACGTCAACTGTGTTGGGTCCTGGAAAAGAGAGGGGTGGGGTTGAGGAGGGAGCGGGGATACGTGGAACATATATATATATTTTTTTCTTCTTTTTTTCTGGTAAGAGGAAAGATAAACTTTATAATCTTGATTTTTCTGCCTGCATAAAAGTGGGTGTTTGGCTTTTATTTCATGGATATATTTTTTTTCTTTTGTCTTTTCCTCTCTTTTCTGTCCCTCCTCTTTTATTCAGTTTCTCATTTTCCTTTCTTTTCTCCTATTCTCTCTCCACCATTCTTTGTTCTGTCCTTCGGTCTCACATTCTTCACTTCTAGAATGACAAATAAACAATTAAACAAAACATTTTACGCCGCTGATGAAATGAAAAAAGAAAAAAGATTTATTCACAAAATAGCTCCTATCGTATCAAGAGATTTCGAAACTTTTCTCTCATTATTTCGTAAATCTGTTTTGTTTTGTGATTTCTTTCCTTGGTATCAATCTCTTCTTCTTCTACTTGTTCCTCCTTCTTCCTGAACTCTCACTCTCTTGCTCTTCTCTCTCTCCTACTCTCATACTCTACTCGTCTCTCTCCTTCTCTCTCTCTCCTCTCTCTCTCTGCACACTTCCTTTCTTCCCTTCTTCTCCGTTCTCTTTCTCCTCCATCCCTC
>NW_020872152.1:657185-677185 GCF_003789085.1 Penaeus vannamei | reverse complement strand
GCAAACACGCATTTTGCGGGGCTCATAACGGGCTTAAGAAAGCAAAGTGCCTTTCATTCATCACACATCACATCCACCCACATAAAATATTTTTACGATTTAATGATAAAAATCACTATCATCTATATATATATTATTATATACTTAAGCCATACGTACTTATATATCTAGTAAACTATATATATTAACTTCGGAATTCTGTACTTATATGAGTACGCTATGAATTTAACGTATATTATTCTATGTGAGGGTATATATAGAGTCAAAAGCAACAGATACTATCATATGATTAATGGATAAATGCTATGCTATTCGCTATCATATACATATGTATAGTAGTGATAAATTGACATATTCACACACCATCACGACACACACCACCCACACAACCAGGCCGGCTTTTTATCGGGCCTTCATGCCAGATCAAAGAAGAGAGACTCCACCCTCTCTCGAAACAGCGCGCAGCATACAACACAGCTACACATCATCTGACGACATGAATAATAACTGATATTCATCATAGCATCAGAGGAATATAAAAAATGTCATGAGAATTGCAACACTCTCAGTAATAACTATAGCCATCTAGGCAAAAGCAAATATATTATACTTTTTTTTTATTATTTTATATTAAGAATTGTGGTGTGGTGTGTGTAGTGTGTGTATGTGTGTTAATGATATGTGTGTATACGTATAAATACTCCAGGGTATACTATATATATATATAGTTATAAAAAAGAAAGAGAAATAATAATATAAGAAAATAAAAAAAGGTTACAGTTCGACGTAATAGCGTCCATATATATATAGTAGTGATTATATATAGGTACTATACAAAATATATATACTATAGCTGTATGTATGTATGTATGTATATTGTACAAGCACACAGCATCATAAGATCAAGATATATAAGTATAGGTAATCTATATATATATATATATATATATAAGTCTACTATATATATGACTATTATATATAAAATCTACATATCTATATTATTTGAGGTATGGGAAACGATAAATGTAAAATTTACAGAATTAAAATGCGAAATTAGTAGAGGAAGGAATCATAAGTAGAGGAAAAGCATTAGCGTGGGGTATTGAGTAGTGTAGTATATATATAGTGGGGCCTTGGGGTGGGGGAGTATACTGAGGAGTATGATGGATGTAGTAAAGAGTAGAAGAGTGAGAGGGTCACTCTCTAGGATCTCATTCTAATGAGTATTACCTGGAAATCGTGCTCACTGATGTATAGCATTATCTATCATATAAAATTAAACATCATCAATCACTCTATTTACTTATATTATATCATATTACACTATATTTTGCTGTAGTGTATATAGAGTGAGCACAAGGAAAAGTAAAATGAACCATGCGGAGGAGTGGAGACTCTATGATAGCATCTCCTCTGACTAGAGCTAGAGTCTGCTTATATTAAGTTACGCTTGAGATCTGTCCTGTCCTGTCTCTCGCCACTCTCGCATTCCAGATAGATAGAAATATTGATACTCTTTCCTATATCGCGTATACTGCATTACGTTCTTACATGCATGTGCAACTGCATACATATGTGTACTCATGTAGTATGGTGTGTGTGGGTATATATTGATGTATACAACATAACTTACTAGTAACTTATAATATATACTACTTCATTACTACTATAGATACCCTACTGTATACCCACCTAAACCTATATATGAAATTATTTAAGATGTATACCACCCAAATCATACAAATATGTGTGTTGGTGGTGTGTCTTGAAAACATCGTGACTTCGCGCCAAAGCCAAACCCAGAAGCACAAAGCCCGCCTCTTGCCATCACACTACTGTCTTCGCCGCACCAGTCGGTCTCCGCTTGCCTTCAGTCTCTCACCGCGTCTAAATTCCTCACAATATCCCAATAGGTCTCACGGTCACAGGCATCCACACTCGTCTCTCGAGATATGCTGAATTATGACCTTTCAATTAATATTAGATCAACCACAGCTGTTTTATGCTACGTAGATGGCTAATGATTCACCAACCCACGCTACCTGACACGCACACTAGCCACAAAATGACAGCAACAGACTCGTGACCATTAAAAGTGGATGTGTGTGCGATACTTGGGTGTTAGTTTAACACTATTTGCGTAAAATGTAGTAGGAATGAAGTTGGGTAAGTAATCGAGGAAGTAGGTACGATGGTGAGAGGATTGCTGTGTGTGTGGTGTGTGTGTGTGGTTGTGGTGTGTGTGTGTGGTGCTGTTTCAAGTGTGTGATTAGCGCATTGCATTAGTGGTGTAGTGCAGTGTGTGTGCAAAAAAATGAATAAATTCACAGAGGAGAGAGAAGAAAAATAAATGAGGGAACGAGAGGAGGGTAAGAGGTTGAGTTTGTTGTGTGTATGAGAGGAATGGTAAGATGGAGTTAGATAGAGAGAAGAGAGAAAGAGAGAGAGAGGGGAGGGAGAGAGAGAGAGAGGATGAGAGAGAGAGAGAGAGAGAGAGAGGAGAGAGAGAGAGAGAGAGAGAGAGAGAGAGAGAGAGAGAGAGAAAGAAAAGAGAGCGAGGGAGCAGAATAAGAAAAGGACGAGAAATAAACGCGAAGAAAGAGAAAGAGAGAGGGGACAAGAAGCGAGCTGAGCGAGCGAAATCGTACGAAAGATAAAAAAAACAAACAGCAACAAGAAACAAATAAGACCTCACACGCAAAAACGAAAGAAACAAACGGGGAAATGCACACTTACCATCTAAGAATATTTGTTGGGTATGTTTCAGGTGCTGCAAGTTATAAACGAGAGAGCCACATGCGACATGCCTGTATATACTATCCAGTAGCATCAGCACCGCAAGCTAAGACAAGGGTTTGTACTAGACCTAGCGTACACCTAGAGCAGTGGGTAAGGAGCAAGCAGGTGCGTGTCTTATTCATACAGTGTCGCTCCAATCAACAAGCCTATTAATATCAAAGAATTCGAATGGTAAATGATTGCAACCTCAGTATTAATCTAATATGGTAAAAGTAACACTTATAGCAGGCGCCCTGTAGTGATATACACTCACACAATGCCGTCAAGATTACACACACATAGTAATAATACGACCGGTAAATAGTTCATACACACCCAGAGCTGTACTCGACTAGAGTAACCAATAACCAAGAATAACATGATAGTAACATTGATATAACATGTAAGGCACCTTAGGTCCACATGAATCAATTAGTCAACACTTAACGATGATCACCATACTCCTCCCCAGAATCCCCGATTCAACAGGAATCAATGATGCGACACTGATCAATAGTAATAGTAACCAAAGGAATAAAAATCAGAATAACGGTGCAGTGACGAAGGCGAGAGAGCGAAGATAATTAGCCCACGACAAGCATAGACCGTCCCTCCTCACAGTAAAATCGGGGGGAACGCGAAAAATAACGAGCCAGGACATCTTAAACCAAGTCCCAAAATCCTGCTCTAGCATCAAAATAAAGTTGATTCCATCCTTTTACATACGCCCGCCACACCTTGTCTCCTATCGAGCATCACTGACAACTTGAGAAGAGCATCACAAGACTATTTCATTCAGAAAGTAGAAAGATACCAGCTGGATTAAACGGAAAGGCCTAGAGTCATCCGTCGAAGATCATACAAGATGCTTTCCCGCCCACCCCCCGCGAAGATACGAAAGACGAGGAAGATCCAGGTAAGACGAGGACGCCCCAGTACATCGATAAAGGAGGCAGAGAAAGAGACACACGAAAGACGATCAACTGGAAGATGGGAGAATGGAGAAAGGGCGAGGATACAGAGACCTCGGGCGAAGTGGTGGACGAGGTGGATGGAAAGTGAGGTGTAGGAATGGTAGTAGGAGGCTGAGGGAGGTGGTGGTGAGGGAGGAAGAGAGAGGTGTTGGTTGCGTTTGTCGCGTCTGTGAGGTGCCCCCCAGTGCACGCGCCCTGGTAAATCAGGTCGGTGGTCCTAGATGGTCAGTGTGGTGGTACAACAGTGGTAGGAAAGGTGGTTTGCCCCCCCTATTCAGTCTTGGTGCCGCATCGCATGGGCGTCGCTTGCGCCTGTCATCCACATCCCTCTTTAAACTTCACTAACTGAAGTTTTTCGGTTATGCCGGTGTTATATGTTTGTGATCAGGAAAAGTTTTACGAGTAGGCCAAGTAGTATATTTTATTCAGGAAGTTTTGCGAACATGTCTTGTAATGTCTTTGTCGCTGTCATTCATGTTCGCCCAGCGCCCGTCCCATTGTTTATTAACCCAACCTCTCAGCCTTGTCTCTTCTCTCTCTCTCTCTCTCTCATCCTCTCTCTCCTCTTCACTCTCGCTCTGACTGCCCTCACCTCTCTCTCAAATTCAATCGTCATGATATCCGAAACGGCAGGCAGGCGTCATATCTCTCATCACTTGAGTGTCGTTTCTAAAGTCTTATCGGGATGTTGCCTCTGGAATTCTCTATTCGTCTGAGGTACGTGGGGAGCGGGGATCTGAGCGCGGGGAGTGCACGAGGCACCAAGGATCGGAATTAAAGGTGGAGGAAACGAAGGAGAAGGAAGAATAGAGGACGAAGGAAAATATAAGCACGAAGGAGGGAAGAAAAGAGGATACGTACAGGTGAGGGAAGACGAAGAAAAAACGAATCGAAAGGAAAAGAGAAAAAATAGTGCGAAACAAATGGGGAAAAGTCAAACGATAAAGTTCCGACGGAAATGAAAACTTCTCTCCCCCAAAATCGGAAATCCGAAAAAATAACAAAAAAAAAACCAATTACATACGAAAATAATAAGAGAGACAGAAAAAGACATCAACCCAAGGAAAAGTGGCCTAAAGGAGCTAAACCACCCAGGCCGTATACTGCAAGGGGAAACAGCAAACAACAAATGGATTCTCTTCCTTCGCATTTTCCTTCGTGGGACCTTGGTGACGACGTCACTCCGTCGCCAAGACGGGCGGACGGTGGTGGAGGGGAACTCAGCGAGGAATTCCTGGCCCTCAATGTAATATGTGTAGACCCCACCCGCCCATACTATCGCGCGACGAGAGAGGCGGAGACCCCACACATCCCGCGCAATCAGGGCGAGAAGTTCCCATCGAAGCCGGAACCAGCCAGCGAAGACAGCCACCGAGACCAACGAGCCGAACCGCGCGTAGACCAGCAGGAGACATTTCAGCGCCCCAGACACGAGAGCCCCAGAGGGATACGGACGCCAAGCCAGGGAGGCACACGACGGGAGAGGGAGGGAACACCAAACAGACCACCATGGCCCCCCAGCCACAGGTACCACAAAGAAGCGGAGCCACCGCGCCGAGACCCGGGAGCCAGCACCAAGAGAAAGCAGCGATACCAAACACTACCGCCCCACTACATACATACATACCCCAGCCATCGTAAACCTCCAGCGTGCCAAAGAACTCTCCAACGGACCGGCTGGTCACAACAATAAAAATTAGATAAATATGTATGTGTACCATACACTAACTATGCAATGCATATAGATCCCACCAATCTGTGTACTCTCAACACCGACGGGCTCTCGCTATACAATTTGTGTGTATCGAGTCACAGAGAGAGATACGAGAAGACGATCGAGAGAAGAGAGAGAAGACGAGAGAGAAGAGTGCAGGAAGAGAGAGTCATCGATGCTATAGTATAAGAGATAGATAGGAGTAGATAGTAATGAAGTAAGAGTAAGAAGTAATAATAGATGTATAAAGAGAAGAAGACAGACAGAGAGAGTACTACATTGAGAGAGAAAAGAGAAGTATAGTAGAGATGAAGGAGATAGAGCGAGAGATAGAGCAGTAATAGATAGAAATGAAGAGAAATAATAGAAGACGAGAAGGTAATGAGTAGATAGAGAGATATGAGAGAATAAGAGAGTATAGAGTAGAGTAAATAGAGTAATATATAGATGAGAAGAGATAGAGTAGATGAGATAGAGTATAGATAGAGAGAAGAGATAGAGTAAGTGACGAAGGAGAAGGTGAGCATATGCAGAGTCATATAGTAGCAGTAGTACATATAACATAGATATGACAGTATAGAAATATAGTATATATATATATATATATATATATATGAAGTGAGAAGATAAAGAGTGGAAATAGATAAAGAGTTGAGTAATAAAGTAATAGAGAGAGAGGGATGATAAAGAATAAGTATAGAGTAAGGAGAGAGATAGAGTAGATGAAGTAGTAGAGAAGAATAGAGAGAGAGAGATTAAGAAGAGTATAGAAGAGATGAGAGAGAGAGAGAGTATTAAATGTAAGAAGAGAGAAATAGTAGGAGAGAAATAATGAGTTGAAGACAAAGAGAGTAAGAGATAGAATGGAGATAGAGAAGAGAAGTAGAGGTAAGGGTAAGTAAGAAGAAAGAAGTTAAGAGAGTAGAGAGGCAGAAGAGGAGATAGTAAGAGAGAGGGAGAGAGAGGAGAGAAGACACACGAGAGAGTAGAGAGAAGTAAAATATCCTATATAATAGTTGGTTGTGATGTGTGTGTGGATGTTGTGTGTGTGTGGTGTGTGATGTGTGTGTGTAGTGTCAGTGTGTGTTGTGTGTGTGTGTGTGTGTGTGTGTGTGTCGCTTGTGATCTCTCTCTCTCTCTCTGCTACCCGCCTCTGTCACAACATCGGGATCCCGTCGCCACCCGCGTTCGTCACGCCGTGCCACTCTTAGTATTCCTTCTCTCTCTCGTTGTCCGCCCCGTCGATAGCGGCCCGCCCGCCTGTCTCGCGTTGCCCCCGAATACTCTCGCCGTTTCGCCCCGGTGCATCATCTTACTCTCAACCTGGCCATTCTTCTTCGTGTTCTTTCGTTCCCTTGATCAAACACTTCCTATCTTCCCTTCCGCAGCTATACATCCAAGTGACTTGCCGGGGCTGGGTCGACATATGGGGGGCTCGTCGGGCGCTCGGTGATAGCCGCCATTCTTACTCCGCTCTCTCACGATCTAACAGAGCTTAGAGCGGACCCATCGCAACCATAAGTCCCCCGCGCTGAGAGATGGGGCCTTGGAACTCTGCGCGCTTATTGTTGGTAATTAAACATTGGGGGCCAGCATTGTGCCTCCTTCGGTAGTCTCTCGTGTGTGACCTCGATCTTCTCTCTCTCTCCGTTCGTAGATATATCTGCTGAGGTGGGTAAGTGTCGGTCTTCAATGTGCATTATACGACTGTTTTCAATCCACTCGTGCTCTCCTGCACCATGGTCAGTCTCGGATACGCCGGCACTAACGCACGGATTCGTGGTCTCTACCTCGTACCTACTTCTCGGCACCTTCTCTCTCCCTCTCTCTCTCCCTCTCTCTCTCTCTCTCTCGTCTGCCATGATGTCCGTTCTTTCTCTTTCACTCTTCTCTTTACGCCTCCTATTTTAATTTTCACGTCTCGTAATCCTCTTTCTTTCTTTTCCACCTCTCCACCTTTCTTCCTTCCCCTCTTCCACTCATCCACCTTTCTTCCAGTTCCCCCTCTCCGTTCTCTCCTCTTCCTCATCCACCGTTCGATGTTTACCCTCTTCCTCTTCACCTTCCCGATGTTTTTTGTTGTTTTTTTTTCTCTTCCTTCTCTACTTCTCGATGTTTTCCTCTTCCTCCATTTCCTCCTTCGGGTGTTGCGTCGCCTCCTCCCGGAAGCAGATTCCTCCAGCCTCTTGCTTCAGACACCTACTTCTTGTCTCAAAATGGCGTGCCAAGATTCCTGGCACTCTTTCGCTGTCTCCCGCTACTCTCTCTCTTCCATTAATTCTTCTTCTTCTCCTTCCTCTGTTACTCCATTCTCTTCTTTCGCTGTCTCCCCTACCTCTCTTCTTCATTAATTCTCTTCTTCTTCTCTATCCACTGTATACTTCCATTCTCTTTTCGCTGTCTCCCCTACTCTCTCTCTTCCATTAATTCTCTTCCTCTCTCCTTCCACTGTATACTTCCATTCTCTTCTTTCGCTGTCTCCCCTACTCTCTCTTCTTCCATTAATTCTCTTCCTCTTCTCCTTCCACTGTATACTTCCATTCTCTTCTTTCGCTGTCTCCCCTACTCTCTCTTCTTCCATTAATTCTCTTCTTCTTCTCCTTCCACTGTATACTTCCATTCTCTTCTTTTCGCTTTCTCCCCCTACTCTCTCTTTTCCATAATTCTCTTCCTCTTCTCCTTCCACTGTATACTTCCATTCTCTTCTTTCACTGTCTCCTTTTCATTAACTGCCCCTTCCTTCTCCCTCTTCTTTCATTGCCCCTTTCTTCCCTCTTCTTTCACTATTCTCTTCTTTCTTTCTCTACCTCCCTCCCTTCTCTTCCTTCCCTGCTTCCCCCTTCCCTCTTTCCTACCACCTATCCCCATTCCTCCCTTCCCCTTCTCCCCCACTGTCGTCTCCCAGTCTTTCTTCACTCCCCTTCTTCCTTTTTCGTCTTCCTCCCTATCTTTCTCTTCCTTTCCTTCCTCTTTCATTCTTTCTCTTGCTCCATCTTTCTTTCTTTCATTTTAAATTTCTCCTTCGGCCTCCCTTCTTCCTTCTCTCCTTTCTCCCCTATCTCTTTCCTTCCTTTAATCCTCTTCTTTAATCTATCTCGCTATTCTTCAGCTTTCCTTTACCTTTCCCCTTCTTCCCCATTCCCTCCTCCTTCCTGTCTTTCTCCTAATTCGCTGTCTTTATCCACTCTCTCTCCTTTTCCTATCCCGTATTTATTTTCCACTCCTATCTCGTTCTCCCCCTTTTTCCTTCTCCTTCCTTCCTTCCCCGGTCCTCATTTTCTCTTTCTTCCACGTTATTCCTCCCTATTCCTTCTTTTTCTTTTCTCCCCTTTATTCTTCCTCTTGTATCCCTATTCCTTTTCTTTCTTTCCTCACCCTTTTCCTCCTTTCACTTCCTCATTTTAACCCTCTACACTTGCTCCTTGAACTTGCATAGATTTGATTTTGTCCTGTTTTGATTTTGAGTTTGCAATTTCTAAGCTTCCTCCTCCTCGCCTCTGGATTGCACGCCGCTGTCATCTAAGCTTGCACACCACCTGAATTTGTCCTTTAAGCTTCACCTGCACCTCGCTAAACACCTGCGCCTCTTTCCCAAGGTCCAACAGCGGTCACTCTGCACCTGCACGTAATCACTTATATTTCATATTTCTTTTCTTCTCTTTTGGCCTAGCACCTGCGTTGTCCTTGATGTCACCTGCTTTGTGACCCTTCCCAATGACCTGTAACACCTGTAAGGCATTTCGTGCACCTGCAAAGAGCACGGGAATCAATTATCGAAGATGATAGCCCTTTGTTTACATTTTATAAACGCGTTCGGATGTCTCGGTAACGTGTGCATGGCTACGGCTACGGCTACGTCACCTTTTTAAGCGTCCGATCGATTCGTTCGTCTGACCTTTGGATTTCTCTCTCAATCTCAAGCAGAGAGTATCGGATGGGGAGGGGAAGGGGAAGAGACATAGGAAAGGGGATATACCTCTTCCTTCTCTTCTTCCTCCTCTTTCTCCTCCTCCTTCTCCTCCTCCTCTTCCTCTCCGCAACTCCCTCCTCTCTCGATCCATTCACATTCTATTTTGCTCATTCATTTGTTTTTTTGCTTGTCCCACCGCGGAGCCTCGCGACAACCTTAACCTTCAGTTCCGCTCTTTGAAAAAAAAAAGAAAAAAAAGTAGGGATTTGCATAAAAGTGACTAAGTGGCAACTGCGAGGCGGATACGTCAGCCAGGACCGGGTCAAGTGAGGTCGGCGCTTGTCTTTTGTTTTTGTCTTGGCTGATTTTTGTCTGTGATTTATTTATTTATTTCATTTCTCCCTATATTCGTAATAAAAGCGAGTAAGATTGATTTATTTATTTTTTACATTTCTCCCTATATTCGTAATAAAAGCGAGTGATATTGATGCTACTGGAATTCAAACGAAAGGATGGCAATAGTACAAAGTTGTTAATTATGATAATAATGATAACAACGCTAGAAATAATGATGATGGAAATACTCTAAACTACTTCCAACAGCAACGATGATGATAATGATGTCAATAGTGATAATAATAACGATAGGAAAAAGGCATAAAGAGGAATACAGCAACACTGATAATAATAGGAAGAAGGCATAATAAAGATAATAATAACGATGATAATAACAACAATGATGATAACTGGAACAAAATGGTGAAAATGGAAATAAATGAAAATAATACAATCAATAATAACTACAATAAGAATGATAGCATTGATGATGACTAAACTTAATGACAATAATGATACGATAAGAATAATGATAATGAGAAGAGAAGCGGTTATAATGAAAATAAACATGAATAACTGATATAGTAATAATGATAATGGGAGTGATGCCGCCAGTCAAAATAATAACAAAAATAATTATAAAAATTATCATAAAAATAATACAAATTATGATAAAAATAACATTAGCATCTCTACGTCTACTACTATAACAACAACAACAACAACATGTACTATTACTACTACTACCACATCTACTACTAACCTCCTACTGCTACTATTACTGTTACTACTACTACTACTATTACTACTACTAACACTATTACTAATGATAATAACAATAACGATAACAATGGTAATAAGAATAAGAATATGAATAAAGTGGGAATAATAAGCAAAATTTAAATTTAGAATAATGATGATAAAACAAATAATAATGACAATAATAATAACGATGATAACGATAATGATAATCATAATAATAATGATACCTTTATCCATACATTTGTATATATATATATAAATATATATAATATATATATATATATATATATATATATATTTACACACACACACACACACACACACACACACACACACACACACACACACACACACACACACACACACACACACACACACACACACACACACACACACACACACACACACACACATATATATATATATATATAATATATATATATATATATATATATATATATATATATATATATATTATATATATATAATATACATATATATATATATGTATATATTATATATATATATATGTATATTTATTATACATAATACATATATATAATATATATATATATATATATATATATATATATATATATATATATATATATATATATATATATATATATACTATATACATATATATATATACTATATATATATATATATATATAATATATATATATATATATATATATATATATATACACACACACACACACACACACACACACACACACACACACACACACACACAACACACACACACACACATATATATATACATATATACGCAATGAAAGAGAGAAACGGACAGACAAACAAAACAACAGACACGAAGAGACAGACCCCCGAGAAACAAACAAAACCGCGACAGAAAGCAGAACAAGACACGAATAACGAAAGGCATCTCAAAATATTCGAGTTCGTAATATTTGCCGTTCGGATTTTGCTAATTTCGCCAACCCGTGACGTCATCCGGTGTTCGGGGTGATTATGCAGGACAAACAAGCCAACCCGATTGATGACGTGGTCGAGGCCTTCGCCAGCGTGGAAGCTTTAATTAGAGGGAGAAAGAGAAAGGAGGGAGGGAGGGAGGGGAGGGGTGAAAAGGGGGGGGGGAGGGAGGGAGGGAGGGGGGAGGGGGAGGGGAGGGAGGGAAAGGAGGGGAGGGAGTGAAAGGAGGGGGAGGGTGGGGGATAGGGAAGGGAAGGGAGGGGGAAGAGAAAGGGGAGGAGGAGGGAGTGAAAGGGAGGGGAAGGGAGGAAAGGAGGGGGAGGGTGGGGGGATAGGGAAGGGAAGGGGGGGAAAGAGAAGGAAGAGAAATGGGGGAGGAGGGAGGGAAGGGAGTGAAAGGAGGGAGGGAGGGGAGGAGTGAAAGGAGGAGAAGGGAGGGAAGGGAGTGAAAAGGAGTGGAGGGAGGTGGGGGGGGAGGGGGGGGGGAGTCAGGAGAAAGGAGGGGAGGGAAAGGAGTGAAAGGAGGAGGAGGAGGGAAGGGAAGAAAGGAGGGGGAGGGAGGGAAGGGAGTGAAAGGAGGGGGGTAAGGAAGGGGAGGGTGAAGAGAGGAAGAGAAAGGGGAGGGACTGGGAGAAAAGAGGGGAAGGAAGGAGAGAAATAGGGGGAGGAAATGGAAGGTAGAAAGGGGGGGGAAGGAAGGGAGAGAAAGGGGAAGAAGGAGGAAGGGAAGGGAGAGAAGGGAGGGGGAGGGGGAGGGAGAGAAAGGGGAGGGAGAAGGAGATAAAAAGGGGGAAGTTAAGGGAAAGAAAGGGAAGGGGAGAGGGAAGACAGGGAGGAAGGGAAGGGAGACGTAGAGAGGAAAAATGGAATGAGGAAAGAGGAAGAGATATAGATAGACAGATAAACGAATAGATAGAAAGATAGATAGATAAATAGATAGAGAGAGAGAGAGAGAGAGAGAGAGAGAGAGAGAGAGAGAGAGATGGAGAGAGAGAGAGAGAGGAAGATATATAGATAAAGAGACAGATAGATAGAGAGAAAGATAGAAAGATAGATAGACAGAAAGATAGATAGATAGAGAAAAAGATAGAAAGATAGACAGACAGAAAGATAAATAGAGAGAAAGATAGAAAAATAGATAGTTAGAGAGAAAGATAGAAAAATAGATAGATAGAGAGAAAGATAGAAAGAGATAGAGAGAAAGATAGAAAGATAGATAGAGAGAAATAGAAATAGATAGAGATAGAGAGAGAAAAGATAGAAAAATAGATAGATAGATAGAAAGATAGAAAGATATACAGACAGAAAGATAGATAGAGAGAAAGAAGAAAGATATACAGACAGAAAGATAAATAGAGAGAAAGATAGAAAGATAGATAGGCAGAAAGATAAATAGAGAGACAGATAGAAAAATAGATAGATAGAGAGAAAGATAGAAAGATAAATAGACAGAAAGATAAATAGAGAGAAAGATAGAAAAATACATAGATAGAGAGAAAGATTGAAAAATAACTAGACAGAAAGATAACTAGAGAGAAAGATAGAAAAATAGATAGAGAGAGAGAAAGATAGAAAGATAGAGAGAGAGAGACAAGAGGTGGTAGACAAACAAACAAACACGAACGAACAGACAGCCAGAATAAGACAAAGAACGAGATCCAAGAAAGAAAGAAAACACGTTCTCGAAGATAGAAAACGAAGCAGGGAAAGAGGAGGAGGAGGGAGGAGAGAGGAGGAGGAGGAGGAGGAGGAGGAGAAGGAAGGGGAAGGGGAGGAGGAGGTGGAGGAGAGGAGGATGGGAAGGGAGGGGAGGGGTTAAGCATGGGAATGAGGGAGTATAGGGGGGGGGGGTGAGAGAGTGCAGGTGCTGAGGTAAGGTCAAGGGTAGTCTTACGGTGAACTTCTGTAAAAAAAAAAATAAAAAAAATAAAAATAATAATCTCTGTAAACTGTTTTTTTCTGTCACTTTTTTTTACCTAAAATCTTATTTTCTGTAAACTTTTCTATAAATCTTTTCCAATATATATATATAATATATATATATATATATATATATATATATATATATATATAATATATATTATATATATATATATATATATATATATATATATATATATATATATGTATATATAATGATAGAATAGAAATATATTAATGATAATAACGATAACAATAGTTATAATGATAATAACAATAATGATAATGATAATGATAATAATAAAAATAACCATAGCAATAATGATAATGAAACAATAGCAATAATATCAAAAATAACACTAATAACAATAAGGATAATAATAGTAATGATAATAATTTTGATAATGATGATGACTGTAATGCTAATGATAATAATGGTAATACTAACATTAGCATTGATAATGATAATGATACTAACAAAAACAACAATGACAACAATAATAATAATGATGTTAATAATCATGATAATAACAATAATAAAATTACAATAACAACAATAATGATAGTGATAGTAATAATAATGATGATATTAAATGATAATGATATGATATGATAATGATAATAATGATGATAATAATAATAATGATACAGATAGTAGCCCCATATGTTAACAATAACAATAGAAATAACACAAAAAATATGATGATAATTACAATGGTAATAATCATGTTGATAATATTAATAAGAACATAACAATGATAACAATAATAAATACCAATAATAATAATAACAATAATAATAATAATAATAATAATATAATAATAATAATAATAATAATAATAATAATTAATAATAAATAATATAACATAATAATATATATAATAATATAATATATATAAATAATAATAATAATAATAATAATAATAATAAAATAATAATAAATAATATAATAATAATAATAATAATAATAATAATAATAATAATAATAATAATAATAATAATAATAATAGATAATAATAATAATAATAATAAATACATAATAGAAACAAATACAATAATAATGATAATAGTAATAATGATAATAATAATAACAATGATAACAGCAATAGTTAGGATAATGAAAATGAGAAAAAAAGACGAATCATAAAACAATAATGATATGAGGATAATTATAATGATAATGATAATAATAATGGTAATAATGATAAGAATATTAATGATAATAATAATTGTAATATTAATATAACACAATCATAATGGTAATGATATTAATAATATAATAATAATAATAATAAAATAATAATAATTAATAATAATAATAATAATAATAATTAATAATAAAATAATAAATAATAAATATAATATATAATAATAATAATAATAATAATATAATAATAATAATATATAATAATAATAATAATGATAATAATAATATAATAATAATAATAATAATAATGATAATAATAATAATAATAATAATAATAATAATAATAATAATAATAATAATAATAATAATAATAATAATAATAACAATAACTATAATCATTATTATAATTATAATGATACTGATGATAATAACAATAAGAATAGTATAGTGAAGTCACTGTGATATCGACGAAAATGATTTAACCCAGCAAGTCTTCTGTTCTAAATCCCGGGAAATTTTAGTTTAACCCCGCGACTCTCTCAAAATGGATGCGCTCTGGCCTAGACTTCGGCTTCGTCTAACGCACAGAATTCGAAAGCGGTTTTGCACAAAAGCGTGTAGCGCGAGTGTAGCGAAGGCACGTTGCCAAGTGAGAGTTCTAGTACTGATGGTGATGATGATGATGATGATGATGATGAATGTTGCAATGGAATGGTGATAATGATGGTAATGATAATGATAATGATGATAATGTGATAATAATTATAATAATGATGATAATAATAGTAATAATGATGGTAGTAATAGTAATAATGATAATAACAATGATAGGAATGATAGTGATAATAATAAGAATGATCGTAATGATAACCGCTGTGATAACGAGGATATTAATAAAACGAAGAAAAGAAGAATGACGTTGCCAAGATGTCTTACGAGAGGTACGAGGTACGATCCGTTCCCCCCCACCCCGTCTCCCCCTTCCCCCTCCTCCCCACGCCCACACAACGTTCGCGACCTTGCTGTATTTGGCGATCTGCAGCCAGCCAACTTATCTTCGTTGCTTATATATTTATTTGTCTTAGTTTCTCTCGGCGATAGGTATCAGGTATTTTCCCTCGGTTGTTACGCTCTTCTAGTGAAGAAAAACAATCGTGATATACAAAATTACTCTCGGCTAGATTGATTCATGTTTTCTCCCGTTCCCGCGCTTTTTGGTAATGCTTTTCCTTTTAGAGATAATTCTGACGTCACAGACTAGAGCGGCCCGGATTGGTCGCTTTCACGCGCTGCCATTGGCAGTGAGCCCGCAATACTCCTTGGGAGGTTTTGATTGGTCGACGTCACAAGTTGCTGCGCCGCTACTGGCTATTGGGGGACGGTGACGTAGGCGCTCCGTACTAGGGACGTTTTCATCAATGGTCTGCTAGCTCAGATGGTGGTAGGACTGCAGGGAGTAAAGACGTGTTGCTGAGCTGTGCTTGGGAAGTGTTTGTTGGTGTTGGTGCTTGACACTTGATGTTCCAGTGAGTTGTAGTAAATGCAGATCGGGCGCAGCAGTTTTGTAAGCGTGCCCATGCGCCGCCATGCCTTCTATTGATGGTGAGGCTGCAGCAGGATACAGTGGTGGCAGTATGAGTGGTGGAAGCGTCGCACCGGTGGTGGAGGCAGGCGAGCTGTGTGAGGTGCTGCGGCGGGCACATGGAGTCGAGGAGATACTGATGCTAGATTGCCGTGGCGCCGACGACTACAGAGCAGGACACATCCGCGGGGCCGTGAGTGTAGGCCTCTCCTCCCTGATGCTCCGGCGCCTGGCCTCGGGCAAGCTGAGTTTGCCTCAGGTCGTGCGGCACTTGGCTGCTGACGGCGGAGATCGGCTCGCCAGGCTCCACCAGTGTGTCCCTATCGTTCTCTACGACCACGCCCACGCTAGCAACCCGCTCACGCCCACACTCATGACCATCCTCTGTAGGAAGTTCAACCAAGAGGGCTGCATCGCACATTGCTTATCAGGTAAGGACCCAGTTGGTTGTGTCTTCGAGAGCCGCTGGCACGCAATTCGCAGTGCCACGGCCTCTGTCATTCCTATTTCCTGTTCCGCCGCCCTGCGAAGGGGACATGGCACTCTGGTCCTCGCCAGTGGCACAACCCGACCGCATTCCTCCCAAGATTGCCATTACCGCCCCACAGACCCATTAACAACCCCATTTCCGACTCGATAGTTCCGAAGGTCATTAAATTACCTCTTTCGAGAACCCCCTCGCCATTCGAGGATAACCAGACCAAACACGACAGGGCCTGACGTCAGGGCCTCCCCAGCGCCACAACGGATGCCCTTAATTTACCCCTCGGTGCCTTGAAGCCCCGCTGGTGAGCAAGGGGAAAATGTCTCATTCATAATCTCAGTGTTGTTCACGCTGTGTGAATGAATACCTCTCCCCCATTCCCCAGTCCTCCCTCCCCTCCCCCTCCCCGCCTGCTACAAAGGGTCGACTACAGCTTGTTCAGGCCAAGTAGGTCTGGATCGTTATTCGTATTGGGCAGACTCGCCAGATAAGATAAAAACAGCACCAGTTCGAGACAAGGAGACTAGCTTGATAAGCGTCGTTAACCTATATCGATGAGAGACGAAATTCAAGATTAATCAATGGAATAAAGATGAGAGATCAAACTGTAGTGGCAGATACGGCCGTGTGTCGAGAGCTCGGGCGAGAGGGAGAAAGAGAGAGAGAGAGAGAGAGCGGGAGAGAGATGTAAACAACGAGACAGTTTGGTCCACTAGGTCACAACGGCGGCTGTATTGGAGGGGGATGGGGCGTTGGGGGGAGTAGGGCGTTGTGCCGTTGGGGAGGAGGAGGGGGAAGAGGTAGACGGTGACCTGCACGGGGAAGTGGTCAAGAGAGGCTTCCGTTGTGACCCAGTGTTGGCATTGGTTAAATGGGAGAATCGTGGAGCGGGTCCCATTCACCCCGGCCTGGAGCGCGCTGGCTGGCTGGCCGCCTGTGAGTTAGCCAGCGTTGGGCCAAACAATCAATACCCTAGTACGGCTAGCACTCCACGCCTGCTGATCCAAGGTTCCTTTTTATCGGGGCTGGTGTGAGAGGGTTTGCTGTGGGGGTCTGTCTCGCCCTGGTTTTGGCTTTCTGGGGGGAGGAAAGGGGGGGGTTCTTGGTCTATGGGGTCTATCTGTAGTCGCTGGTGGTTGTCACGGCTTGGGGAGAGTCTGGGAGGGTGGAAGGAGCACCAGTTCGGTTTTATTTTGCAAGGTTCCTCATGCGTAGTAGTGTGTGTCGTGGCGAGAGAGATAGAGGGGGGGCCGCACTCCTGAGAAGGGGGGAGGGGGGCTTTAAGAAGTCAGTCCCACGCCGATAGCAAAACCCCACCACGTAGCGAAATCGAGGGCGTCAATATACACAACACCGCGTGCTAAATTGGCACGTGGTGTTTTTTTTTTTCGAAGTTCATTTCGCCAAGTTAGAAAACCTCTCCTCCCCTCCCCCTCTCCCCTATTCCTCCTTCACTCTTACCACTCTCCCTTTACCCCATATCCATTACACCCTTCCCCCTTCCCCCTACCCCTTCCTCAATACCTCAACCCCATCTCCCAGGCCTTCAACCCCCCCGATGCCCACCTTGGCCCCCTACCCCCAGCGAGCATGACAAGAAACAGGTACCCGAGGCATCCTGCAGACCTCATGGAGACGAGCCTGCAGGCGGTGTGAAGGCAAGCCCCGTCGAGCAGGTTCCGAGAGGCCAGTTCGGCGGCGGCGGGGAGGACGGACGCGTGGTCGAGGAGCTGTTGCATTCTTGCCTTGATTTGGTTTTGCGTTTGTGTTGCTGGCTTGCAAAGGGGAGGGAGGGAGGAGGGGGATGGGGGTGCTTTGGGAGGGGAGGAAGGGGAGGGTCTTGTGCTTGAGCTACACATTCCTGGGGATTGCTTGGGTGCTGGATGCGGCGGCGCTCTCGGAGGCGGAGGGGGCTCCCGAGTGCTGAGGAGTAAGGCACATTTGGACACAGGTGCGAGGGCGAGTGTGTGTCGGTGCTTGCTGATGCAGAAGCTGCTTTCTCTCTGTGTGGATCTCTCTCTCTCTCTCTCTCTCTCTCTCTCTCTCTCTCTCTCTCTCTCTCTCTCTCTCTCTCTCTCTCTCTCTCCTCTCTCTCTCTCTCTCTCTGTCTCTCCCTTCTCCTCCCTCCCTCCTCCCTCCCTCCCTCCCTCTCCTCCCTCCCCCCCCTCTCCCTCCCCCCCCCTTTCTCTCTCTCTCTCTCTCTCTCCTCTCTCTCTCTCTCTCTCTCTCTCTCTCTCTCTCTCTCTCTCTCTCTCTCTCTCTCTCTCTCTCTCTCTATCTATCTATCTATCTATCTCTCTCTTTCTCTCCCTCTCTCCCTCTCTCCCTCTCTCTCATTCGCTCATTCCTCTTTCTCCCCCCTTTTCCTCCTCCTCCTCATCTCCCCCTTTCTTGCTTACCACCGGCGCGGCGTGGATGCATTGTAGGCGTGAGAACTACCATGGGTGACTGTAGGTTCCCCGACACCATAGCAACGGATCCACGACTCCAGTCCTCTCGGCCGCCCACTCCCTCGTCTGCCTCTCTGCCACCACCACGTCTTCTTTCCCTCTCTTTGGGTCTCCTCCCTTCGTTCTCGAACTTCTCTTTGGGTTTTCTCCCTTCATTCTCGACCTCTGTGTGGGTTTTCATCACTTCGTTCTCGACCTCTCTTTGGATTTTTCTCCCTTCATTCTCGACCTCTGTTTGGGTTTTCCCCCTTCCTTCTCCCTCTCTTTGGGTTTTCCCCCTTCCTTCTTCACCTCTTTGGGTTTTCCCCCTTCCCTCTTCCTCTGGGTTTTCCTCCCTTCATTCTCGACCTCTTTTTGGGTCTCCTTTTGGGGTGTCCCCCCTCTCACTTTCACACCTCTCTTTAGGGTTTTTTTCCCTCTCTCCTCTCTGTGGGTTTGTCTCCCCTTCCCTCTCCCCTTTCTTTGTATTTTCCACCCTTTTCCTTCGTCTATTCATCTTCTCTCTCTCTCTCTCTCTCTCTCCTCTCTCTCTCTCTCTCTCTCTCTCTCTCTCTCTCTCTCTCTCTCTCTCTCTCTCTCTCTCTCTCTCTCTCCTCTCTACTTAAGATTTGCTGAAAATGCTGAGGAATGACATACACAATTTATCAAGGGTGTTGTAATGAGAAAAGAGAGAGAGAGAGAGAGAGGAGAGACGAGAGAGAGAGAGAGAGGGACGGGGGAGGGGCGGGGGAGGGGGGATCAGGCGATACAATTTTCGAAGTCCAGTCAAAGGGGTCGAGATATGGGACGGGCCCCCCTCCCCACCCCCTTGCAACACCGAGTGACGTGCATGGGATCGTCGACGCTGTTGCCATAGCGACCAAATAAACTTTCCACACTAGATAACCTAGCTGTGTGACCTCCCCCCCCCCGATCCGAACTCCCCCTCCCCCCCCCTTTTGTACACGTTAATGAGGGATTCCCATTTGTTTTATATGCGGTTCGGT
>NW_020872152.1:624685-652185 GCF_003789085.1 Penaeus vannamei | reverse complement strand
GGGTAGCATGGGGTCTTATCTACACTTGTTTCTGGATCGCATTCTCTCTCTCTCTCTCTCGCTTTTTGTCTTTGTTTTTTATATTTCTTTGTCTCACTCTCCTTTTTTCTTTCTTTCTGTCTCTCTCTCTCTCTCTCTCTCTCTCTCTCTCTCTCTCTCTCTCTCTCTCTCTCTCTCTCTCTCTCTCTCTCTCTCTCTCTCTCTCTCTCTCTCTCTTTCGTTATCTTTTTAGCAACCCCCTCCCCTATCTCTTCGATCCTCCCCACATTTACTCTTTCCTCCTTCCCCTTCCTCCTCCTCCTCCCCTTCCCCTTCCCTCTCCCCTCCCCTCCCCTCCCCCCCCTCCTTTCCCTCCCCTCCCCCTCCCCTTTCCCTCCCCCTTCCCCCTTTTCCCCCCTCCCCCCCCTTTCCTCCCGGGGCACCAGTCTCGTCGGCGCCTTCGATTCGTGCCCATGAATAGTGACGATGGTTCTACTTCCTCTTCTCTCCTCTCTCTCTTCTTTTCCATTTTCTCGTTCGTTTTCTCTTTCTCTTCCATTTTTCTTTCTTCTTTCTTTTCTCTATTTTTTTTGTTTTCTCTCATTCATTTTTCCATTTTCTTCTCTCCTTCGTTCAACTATTTTCCTTGTATGCGTCTCCTGCTCCCCCTTTTATCATTACTTTCTCTATTTCCTGGTTCCTCCGTCTCCTCCTCTCTTCCTTCATTCCTCTTTTCTCCTCTCCTTTCACCCTCGCCCCACCCATCCCTCCCCCATCCCCTCCCTCTCACCCCACCCCCTCTCCCTCACCCTCATCTCACCCCACCCTCTCCCTCACCCTTACTCTCACCCACTCCCTCACCCAACCCCCTCCCACCCCTGTCCCTTACAACCCCCCACCCCTCACCCCTTAACCCTCCCCCCCCCTCTCCCTCCCCACCCTACCCCTCCCCCCTCCCCCCCCCCCCCCCTCCCTCCCCTCCCCCACCCCCGCACCTCTCACCTTCCCAAGCACTTGTGATTGCACCTGGACCCCCGCTCTTAAAGCGCACGCAACATACACACTTGCATTCACTCATACGCGCTCATTCATTCTCTCGCGCGCACGGATGGGTTTTGGCTTCTCTTTCTTTCTTTCTTTCTTTCTGATTTATCTCTTTCTCTCATTCTCTTTCTTTCTCTTCTCTTTCTCTCTTCTCTTCTCTCTTTCTCTCTTTCTCTTTTCTCTTTCTCTTCTCTCTCTCTCTCTCTCTTCTCTCTCTCTCTCTCTCTCTCTCTCTCTCTCTCTCTCTCTCTCTCTCTCTCTCTCTCTCTCTCTCTCTTTCTCTCTCTCTATCTGTTTTTTTCTCTTAAGCTCTCAATCTATATGTGCATCTCATTCTCTTTTCTCTCTTTTCTCTCTCTCTCAGTGCTTCATCTGTCCGTTTGTTTTACTTGCCGTAGCGGTACTTCCGTGAAACCTTGTGTGTGCGTTTGTCTGTTCGTCTGTTTGTGTGTGCGCGGTGCTGATGACGTGATAAAGGGAGGGACGTCGCTTCGGTTGGGTTGGAGGAGGAAAGGTTTCTCCTCTCTCTTCCTTCTTCTGACTCATTCCCACTCCCTCTTTCCTCCTTTCTTTCTCGCTTCATCCCTCTCCCTCTCCGTCCGTCCACCTCTCCCTTTCCCCCCATCTATCAACCTTTTCTTTCCTCTTCCACTATTTCCTTTATCCATCTCTCTTCTCCCTCCCTCCCTCCTTCCCTCCTCCTCCTCCCCGTCCCTCTTCATCCCTCCTCCTTACTCCTTCCTCCCTCCCTCCCTCCCTCCCTCCCTCCCTTCCTCTCCCCACCTCCTCCCCACCTCTCCCCTCCTTCCCTCCCTCCCTCCCTCCCCCCCTCTCCTCTCCCTCCCCCATCCTCCCTCATTCCCTCCCTCCCTATCCTCCTCCCTCCACCTCCCTCCTCCCTCCATCCTCCCTCCACTCCCCCCTCCCCTCTCTCCCTCCCTCCCCCCATCCTCCCTCCCCCATCCTCCCCCTCCCTCCCTCCCTACAAGTCGCCTTCAAGTCGAGTCCCCCGACGTGACCTGTGATTGTCGCTTCGTCGCCCGTCACATTGGAGTCAATTGCCGCGCTCGAGCCGGAAGAGGTCGTCGACTGAAGCTTTCTGGGCGGGGAAAGGGAGGGAGAGGGTTAGGGGGAGGGGGTTAGGGGAGAGGGGGCGAAGGGGGTGTTGTAGGGGAGGAGAGGGGCGAAGGGAGGAGAGGAAGGTTAGGGGAGGAGAGGAGAGGGGGGTGAGGGGAGGAGAGGGGAGAGGGGGGGGAGGAGGAGAGGATAGAGGAGGGTGTTGTAGGGGAGAGGAGGGGGAGAGGGTGAAGGGGAGGAGGAGAGGAGAGGGAGGAGAGGAGGAGGGGAGAGAGGAGGGGTTAGGGAGGAGAGAGGAGAGAGGGGGGTTAGGGGAGGAGGAGAGGAGAGGAGGGGTATTGTAGGGGAGAGGGAGGGGAGGAGGTTGTAGAGAAGGAGGAGAGGAAAGGAGTGTGGTAGGGGAGAGGGTGTGTAGGAGAGAGTGGGTAGGAGAGGAGGAGAGAGGGTGGGTAGGAAGGGGGTGTTGTAGAGAGAGGGTGGGAGGAGAGGGGTGTTGTAGAGGAGGAGGAGAGGAAAGTGTTGTAGGAGAGGGAGGAGTGGTTGTAGAGTAATAGAGAGGGAGGGGGAGGGTGGTGTGTTGTAGCGGAAGGGGAGAGAGAGATGGGGTTGTAGGGAAGGGGAGTGGATAGAGGGGTTGTAGGGGAAGGGGAGGAGGGGGGTAAGGAGAGGAAGGGGAGGATGCTCCGATTCGGACTCATACTCGCTGCCGCCGCTGTGTGTCGTTCTCGTTCTCCTTTTTCTTTTTCTTCTTCCTCTTCTTCCTCTTCATCATCATCCTCTTCTTCCTCTTCTTCTTCTTCTCTTCTTCCTCTTCTTCTTCGCTTTCTCTTCTTCTTCCTCTTCTTCCTCTTCTTCCTCTTCTCAGTCTTGTCCAATTTTTCCCTGTTTTTTCTTGACTTATATTTTATAGTTTATGATTTTCTCTTCATCCTAGATTATTTTGATTTTTTTTTTTTTTATCTATACTTTTTTCCATCTTTTTTTCCTTTTTTTTGGTCAGTGATCATTCTAAAAAAAAAAAAAATGCCATGACCAGTTCCGATTCCTTCTCCACCTGCACGCACGCCCCTACCTGATGCCACGACATCCAACGCCCACACCCTTATAGATAGATCCCCCCCCCCCACCGACGCTTCCCCGCCCGCCGCAGCACCGCCCTCACGCCGCACCCACCCACTCTCCCTACCCCCCACGCCCGCACCCCTCATGAAGTGTTTGTCTTTGCGAACAATCGAACCTCGGGCTGTGAGAGGAGGCACACAGGCATAGGTGTATACGTGTACATGTTACAAGGACGCCTACACGTACACAGAAGTACGCACATGCATACACGCACACTCATTCACATGCTCACGCCCTTACTCACTTTAGCCCATTCATACACGTTCATTCACACTAAGAGGTGTCTCTTGTGAGTCATGCGTTTAGCGTCCTCCCTTTGCTCCCCTCTCCCTCCTCCTCCCTGTCTCCCTCCCTCTCTCTTTCCACCTTCCCTCTTCTTCTCCCTCCTCCTCCTCTCTCCTCCTCTCCTCCTCTTCCTCCCTCCCTCCCTCCTTCCTCTCTCTCTCCTCCTCCTTTCCTCTCTCTTCCCTCCCTCCTTCCCCCCTCCCTCTCCTCCTCCTCCTCCCTCCCCTCTCCTTCCACCCCCCCCCTGTCCCGTCCCTCTCCCCCCAGACACACCTGTGTTAGTGGACAACCGCGCCTTTGTCTTCGCCGCCGACCAAGACGCAGGAACGCCTTTTTTTTTTCTTTCTAATTTCTTGGGCGAGGCGCAGGATTTTACATGGGGGGGGAGGGAGGGAGGGGCGTAGCGTCTCCGTGGCATCAGTGACACGTGTATGAGCGCACGTGTGGACGCAGGGGAGGGGGGGGGTCGCGTCCACCCCTGGGATGGGCGGAGGTTCTGTAGAAGCCAATTAGATGGGTCTTATTAATTGCATTGAAATGAGTGTCACCCGAAAGATATAAGACAGAGGGAGAGAGAAGGAGAGAGAGAGAGAGACAGACAGAGACAGAAGGCAGGCAGGCAGGCAGGCAGGCAGATAGAACTGTGACTGTGTATATATATATACACTTTTATACATCCATACAAAAGATATTGATAAACAAAGGGAAGCCATGGAGCATTCAGGGGATCCACGCGTCACCTGCGCAGGGATAGGCCTCTCCCTCGGGCGTCAGGTGCAACACAGGTGGGCGGGATTGGGAGCTTTGTTATAATCTAGCTTCTCGCCCATTTGCATCCCCGCCCACCTGCTGCTACTCTCCCGTCGGCCCCCGGTGTCTCGCGTTTGTACACTGTGGGCGCTTGTATGCAGGCGCTTGTGTGGTGGCGGTGCTTCTCTCTGTGGGCGGCGCTTCTCTCTGTGGGCGGCGCCTGTGGGGGGAAATCGGGGAGACAGGGCTCGTCTTAGATTTGGCTCTCGCAGGCACGGATACGCACGCACTTGCACCCACGCATATACGCACATGTACACGCATACACAAGTATATACATACATACAAATACGCACACACGCTTCTTTCTCCCCCCACCCCACCCCCCCCAACCATCTCCGTCCCCCCTTATCCTCAACCCCACGTCTCCCAACACACCTGACCTGACCCTTTCCTCCTCCGCTCTTTTTCCCCATCATTTCCTTCTCCTATTCTTCGTTCTCTTGTCTTTCTCTTTCTCTTCGTTCTCTTTGTTCTGTTCTCTTCGCCCTTTTCCTCCGTCTCTACCCCTCTTCTCCTCTTCCTCTCCCCTCTGCACCTCCGCCTCTCCCCCTCCCCTTCTTCTCCTCATTCCCTCTTCCTCCTCTTCTCCTCCTCCTCCTTCTCCTCTTCATCCTCCTCTTTCTTCTCCGTCTTTCTCACCTCCTCATTCGACGTCCGGAACGGCTGTCTCGCGGAGTCACGTCCTCGGGCCTCTCCTGCGAATCGGTTTTTGTTGGGTGCAGTAACCAGCGGACAATTGCAAAAAAGGGAGATAGGGGTTTAACGGGCACCCCTATCTCTTTATTCGTCTGTCTGTCCGTGTCTCTCTCTATTCTCTTTCTGTCTCTGTCTCTCTGTCCTCTCTTTATTTCTTTCTTTCGTAACCTATCTTTCTTTCTCTTTCTCTTTTTTCTTTCTCTTTCTTTCTTTCTTTCTTTCTTTTCTCTTCCTTCTTTCTTTCTTTTCTCTCTCCTCTCTCTCTCTTCTCTCTCTCTCTCTCTCTCTCTCTCTCTCTCTCTCTCTCTCTCTCTCTCTCTCTCTCTCTCTCTCTCTCTCTCTCTCTCTCTCTCTCTCATCCTTTTTAGTTATATGAATGGAAGAAAAATAACCAGCAGGACGACATTGGCGTGCGAACTTGAGCCTTGTGGCGGGGTGACGTAAGGGCTCGCTGGATGAAGTCCCGTAACACCTGATCACCTGTAGCTGGCTCAGCTGTCCGGGTCCGGTTGTGGCGGGCGGGGGGGGTGGGGGGGATAGGGGGAGGTTGAGCGTGTAGTTGATGGTTGCTAATGATAGATGGTCGTTGTACATGGTCGAGAATTTGTTATAAATGTCATTGAAGATTGATTTCAGTGTTGCCCAGTGCAGCGTTTTTTTTTATTTTCGTTATTTTAGTTTGTGTTTTTTGTTTTTTGTTTTTTCTTATCGTCTTTCGACACGCGGTTGTTAGAGAGAGCATGCGTGTGCTTAATGACGCCGGTTTATCTTGAAACTTCGGAGACGGAGCTTAAATCGTTCTTGCATGCTAGTGTCTCTGGCTGAGGTGGGGTTTGTACACGGCAAGACAGGTTGTACACGCGCGGCAAACGAAAGACGTGAGATGTACACTCCCCGAAGGATTTCAGGATTCCACAAAGGAGTTGGTGGGATGCGAATGAATGGGCGATATCCATTCATTCTTTAATGAGATCCGATCATGATCATACAGATCCTCATATCAGAAAGGTGTGTTGCATAACGAACCCCCCGCACCCCACCCCCACTCCCCACCTTCCTTCCCCCCCCCCCTACCCCGAGTTCATAGTAACGGACCTCCCCTCTCCCCCCCTTCCCCCTCCCCGTGTTTAGTAGCAGTTTGCAATATTCTGCCGCGTCACAGGGCTATCGGTTGACAGGGCTACGACAAGTTCACGCATTAAGGAGATCCACGACCCGCACCCCTCCCCCCCGTCTCCTACCCTCCACAACCCTCCCCCCCCCCTCCCCTCACCTGTCCTCCAAAGACCCAACCCTACCCTCCTACCCTCCATAGACCGCGCCCTCCTTCCATCCCCAACCCGTGCCTCCACCCCCTTCCATTTCCCTCACTTCCTCCCTCTTCCTTCCGTTCACCTTTCCCCCCCCCTATTTCTCTTCTTCCCCTTCCTTCTCGGAAGGCGTAGGGAAGCAAAGAGGAGAGAGGGGGAGGGGTAGGAGAGAGGAGAGGAGAGTGGGAAAAGGGTAGGGGAAGGGGTAGGAGAGAGGAGAGGAGAGTGGGGAAAGGGTAGGGGAAGGGGTGGGGGAGCGGAGAGGGGGGAAGGGGAAGGGGCAAGGGATAGAGGGGGAAGGGAGGTCACGTAATCCCGGTAACCTAAGCTCGCCTGGGCATCGACCGTGACCCATAGACTCGTTTCCGTTCTGGGCTTCGCGTTTTTCCTCTTTCTTTCTTGTCTTTCTTCTATTCTCTTTCTTTTATTTTCTTAGCGTCTTTTTCGTTATTTCATTTGTTTGAATCTTGAGAAGTTTTTTATGCGTAACAAGGTTTGAACTTAAGTAAATGATATATATATAATTCTCTATTTCTTTATGGCCTTTTCACCCCCTCCTTTCCACTCGCCCTGTGCCTTCCACTCCCTACTCCGGGTAATGATGACGTCAGCAGTATAACGGGTACTTGGTGGTTGGACCGGGTATCGGGTGCACAATAAGCCGTAGAAAATCCGAGTAGGTCTCTCTCTATCTATTAATCTACCTCTCCTTCTTTCTTCCGCTCTCCCCTTCTGTCTACCGCTTAGCGTTCTGCTGGTTTTGAACTGCGTGTTAGAAATGGAATGTTCGAGTGCTAGAAAATCGGATACTCGAGGGCCATCTCGCACAGAGCTCGGCCAGCCGCGACAGTGCCTGACGGCGGCGTGCCTCGCGGCAACCTGTGGCACTTGCCGAACCGACGGTCGCTCGCCGCCGTCGCTCCCTTCTGGCCCCGGGCGGCCCTCTCCCGCCGCTGCACCGCCGGCCGCCGTTTGCTATCACACCACCACACCAGCACCAGCCCACACCACCACTACACCACGGCCGCCACGCCACCAGCGCCACAGCAGGAGGAGCATGACCGTGGCCAGCTCGAGAGAAGCCTGGTGGGACGTGAAGGAATGTGAGTAATTATGTCTGGCTGCAGGCTGGCGCGGCCGCTCCGCACACGCGCGCACGCACACGCACATCCCCCACCATTCACACGTACGAGTCGTGCAAATGCTTCAGCATAGATTCGTACACAAGTTGGTGTTAGCGTGTGTGTTTGTGTGTACATCGGTGTGTAGGCATCGTGGGCATCCGCTCCGGAGGGTCAACAAATGTAGATGAACTTCATTTTTATTTTGTTATTTTTTACTTCTCTCCAGCTTCTTGCCATGCAGTCATTCACACGCAGCGAGGGCACTTGAAGGCACGAAGTGGGGGG
Source organism: Penaeus vannamei (assembly GCF_003789085.1). Lineage (NCBI taxonomy): Eukaryota > Metazoa > Arthropoda > Malacostraca > Decapoda > Penaeidae > Penaeus > Penaeus vannamei. The sequence goes on along the minus strand of NW_020872152.1, from coordinate 644,450 downwards.
GGGGGAGAGACCCGTCTTCAAGATGCGTGTTATCTCATACATAAACTATTCTTTGAGTTCTCTCCTCTCGGGCTCCTCATTCAGCGCCCATAGCGGCGCCCTCACACACTCCCTCATTGAGCCGCACAAACCTCACTCACGCCGCACCTGAGCGCCCGCGACCCACAACGCGCTCTTCATCCCGCGCGTTTGCTCTTCCCATTTCGCTGTTTACCTTTTCATTTCCCTTCGCGGCGCTTCCCTCCTCCTTCCTCCCTCTTCCCTCCCTCCCTCCCTCGCATTCCTGCACTGCGCGGGCCGCCCTCACGACCCTCCTTCGGCATTTCCATGTACTGTGGGTGGCGGGTGGGCGGCCGGGCTGGGCGTGGACGGGGAGGGGGCGGTGGAGCTGGCGGGTGTGCTGGAATGCGAGCCTCAGCCTGGCCACTCTTTGTCTTTATTTGGACAATTTTCTTCGCGGATTCGTGATGCAAGTCTCGGCGTGGCGCGCTCGCGCGCGCGCAATCGTGTGCTCGAATCTGAGAGACCGGATAGTCCGGTGGGTACAACCATGCATTTGCTATGTTGCCATGCACTTAGCATTTTTCCTCTCTCTTTCTCTCCTATTTTATTTCGAATTTCTGGTTGCCATGCGTGCGGCGCCCGGCGGTCCTCCACCTCGGCCTCGAGAGGAGCGCCATTCGAAGGCGCAGGCTCCGCCAGTGCCACACAGCGGCCTCCCCCCCCCCCGCTTGTGCTCGGGCACTTGTGTGTGTGTGTGTGCTCTTATGTGTGCGCAGGTGTGGAAAGTAACGTGCGAGCGTACGTTCGCGTGTGCGCATGCGAGGCCGCGTACATGTCTTCGTGTCGAGGCAGTTGGCGACTATCATTTAGCGGTCGGGAGTTAATACGGTAATGAGGGTGGAGTAGTGTGTAGTACGGATGTCTTGCCGTCGCCCGGAATTTCCTTCCGCCGCGCTCCCCGAAGCTCTCTTTCTCCGGAATTAGTGCAGAGAGCAAAGAGAGCTTTTATCATGGCGCCCCCCCTCCCCTCCCCTTCCCTCCCTCCCGTCCCTCTCCCCTCCTTCCTCCTCCCTCGCCTCTCCCTCTCTGAAAAAGGTTCCTCTATCGTCCAACTGTTCCTTTTCAAACGGGAAGAGGTAGAAGACCGCGTGTGCGAGTGTGTGTGTCTGTCTGTTTCTGTCTGTCTGTGTGTCTGTGTATGTCAGTCATGTGCCATGTGTACGTAAGTCTACCTGTGTGCACGTGTACCGTTCTCCGCGAAGGAAAACTGCCCGTCGCTCCAAGCCGGTCTGTTTCCTCGCAACAAGTGAGGTGTCATTAGACAGGCCGGGGGTCCGAAGTGCTTATTTGCCACAGGGAGAGTTCGGGTCTTTTTTCTTCTCTCTCTCTTCTTCCCTTCTTTCTTTTTGATTATCTGCTAATTACGGCGTTGCATAATGATTGCCGTCGTGGCATTCCGGACCCCGCTAGCTTAATTAAAGCCGCTATTAACAGGAGGTGGATGGCCAGGGCAGATTCCAGCGCCGCTTCTTGTGGCGGTCGCGGGAGTGTGTGGTGGAGGTGGTGCTGTCACCCGTGTGTGCGTGCGTGTGCGTGCGTGCGTGCGAATGGGGTGCTGTCATGTGCGGAGATCAGCGCTGGGGAAGAAGGAGGGGGATAAGAAAACGCCAGATGGCCTGTTGTGTCAATGTTTTTAGAAATTTTCTTTGTTGTTGATGGTTGGCTGGCCGTGTGCGTGTGTGTGACGTCATTTGCCGACTTGGAAGGCGTTGTGCGCTACATTCCTGTGCCCTCCCCGCGCTGTCTCCACGGCGGGAGTCCGGCGGCGGGACGCAGGGCGCTCGCCTCGCCGTCTGGGGCCACGTGCTGCCCTGGTCGATGCCCACGCACGTGTGCCGCTGTCGCCGCTGTCGGTGTGGCTATTCTCTCTCTCTCTCTCTCTCTCTCTCTCTCTCTCTCTCTCTCTCTCTCTCTCTCTCTCTCTCTCTCTCTCTCTCTCTCTCTCTCTCTTCCTCTCTCTCTCTCTCTCTCTTTTCTCTTTCTCTTTCTCTCTATCCCCTCTCTCCGTCCCACCCTCTTCCTCTCCTTTCTCCCGCTCGTGAGGACGGAGCTATAGAAGGGGGAGAATGAGGAGAGGAGAGGAGTTTCGGGTGTAAACAAAGTATGCCTCGAGGGCCTGGACACACCGCCGCCGTAGACCCAGTTCACCTCACCATTTTGCCTCACGACGAGAGGGCTTTCCTCATGTTGGCGAAAAGGAGCAGTTGCCTCCCTCACAATGGCCGGATGGAAGGGGGGGGGGGAGAGGGAAGGGGGGAAAGGAGCGAGGGAGGGTATTTTGGCGATGGTGAAGTCCAGGAAACTGGAGGGAGGAGAAGGAGGAGGAGGAGGAGGAAGAAGGTTTTTCTCATGTCTTCCTTATCCACACCCAACCCACGGGCTTTGGGAGATCGGAGAAGTGTAGGGAGAGTAGGAAGGGGAATGGTGGGAGAAGAGGAGGTGGATTAGGAGGAGAAAAGTAGGTAGAGGCAGGGCGGAGGAGAAGGCAGAAGGAGAATATGAGCATGAGGAAGGGAGAGAAGAATAGGAAAAGAAGGTAGTGAGAGGTGAAAAGAAGAGGAAGAGGAGGTGGTGGCAGTGGAAGGCGAGGAGAAAAGGAGGAGGAGACAGTAGGCAGGCGGTAGGCAGGGGGAGGGAGCAGCAGGAGGAGGAGGAGGAGGCAGGGGAGGAGGAGGCTGGAGGAGTACGCTTAACCGAGCGTCGCCGCAGAGCCCGAGTGCGCCAGTACCGAGCGGAGATTTCCCGGACTGGTCAAGCGGCGGCCGCAAGTTTCCGGTTGTAGGGGCGGCGTCGGTCAGCCTCGTCTCGTGTGGCGCGGACCTCCGACTGAGACATCTTCCGCCCATCCTGTGTGCTGCGCGACGTGGCCCCGGGGCGTGTGGGCGCGTGCTTGTGACGTGGACAGAGGATATGGGATTTGGATTTGGCTTTGGGCGTCGTGGGCGGGAAGTGTATGCGCGTGTTTGCGTTTGTTGTCTGCGTCTGTCTGTGTTTGGATGTTTGGGTTTTGTTCATCCCAGTGGTGGAACGAAGAGCCACGCTGGTTTTATCTCTCGCCTCTGGAGAAGAGGATCAGGAAATGGCTGATCGTCTTCACAGGGCCCTTAAAAGATATGTAAACCTCTAACCCAATTTATCATTATGTCTCACCTTCTAACACCCCCCCCAGATCGTGATAGCCAACCCTTCCCTCCCACCCCAATCCACAACCCAACCAAAGCAAATCCCAAGCAAATCCCCGCCGCAGCCCATCCCTCCCCCCCTCCCCATTCCCTTCCGCCTCGACTTGTCCCTCGACGTCTAATCCTTCCCCGTTCCCCAACAGGTGGCTTCGAGGAGTTTCGGTCGCGGTTCCCCGAGTGGTGCGAGAGCGCGCTGCCCAACGAGCCGCCGATCGTGGGCTTCAAGAGTCTGAGGATCACGTGCCTGGAGGCCGAGGAGGACGTGGAAGGAGCGTGCGACTCCAGCCTCGGGAGGGACACCCCCCTCGACGACTTGGGCTTCCCCGTGGAGATTCTGCCACACCTTTTCCTCGGCAACGCTAAGAACTCCGGGGATCGAGATGCGCTTAATAGACACAAGATTAGGGTGAGTTTCTTGTCTTTTTTTCCCCCCTTTTGTCTTTTTTTTCTCCTGTGTATGGTAGGGGGCGTAAGAGCTCGTGGTTCACTTGGAAGGGTTTGTGGGTGATCGGTGCGAGGATTTTGTAGGCCTATCTCAATGTTGGCGGCCTACGAAAACTTCGAAACAACCGAGGGAGCAAAGACGAAAGGGAGAAGGGGGAAAGGGAAAATAAACGAGGGAGCAAAGACGAAAGGGAGAAGGGGGAAAGGGAAATAAGACGAGGGAGCAAAGACGAAAGGGAGAAGGGGAAAGGGAAAATAAACGAGGGAGCAAAGACGAAAGGGAAGGCGAGGAGGGGAAAGGGAGAAGGGGGAAAGGGAAAAATAAACGAGGGAGCAAAGACGAAAGGGAGAAGGGGGAAAGGGAAATAAGCGAGGGAGCAAAAAACGAAAGGGAGAAGGGGGAAAGGAAAATAAGCGAGGGAGCAAAGACGAAAGGGAGAAGGGGAAAGGGAAAATAAGCAAGACGAAAGGGAGGAGGGGAAGGGAATAAGCGAGGGAGCAAAGACGAAAAGGGGAAGGGGGAAAGAGAAATACGAGGGAGCAAAGACGAAAGGGAGGGAAGGGGAAAGGATAAGCGAGGGAGCAAAGAAAAAGGAGAAGTGGGAAAGAAGAAATAGCAAGGACGAAAGGAGAAGTGAGGAGCAAAGACGAAAGGGAGAAGGGGGAAAGGGAAATAAGCGAGGGAGCATACCCGAGGAGCAAATAACCCGTACAAAACTACGCCAGACAAATCGGCAAAACCGCTAATCCGGAAGTGGCGAAAGGAGCCGGGGGGGGGGTGACGGCGAGTCGGGAGAGGGGGAGGTGGGGAAGGAGGGAGGAGGGGAAAAAAGGGGGGGGGCGGAGGGGGAGGGGCGACCCATAGGTGAGCGTGATGGGCGGTACTGGTGTCAGGTGGGGTGTGCGCGCCCGCATGCACGCTGACGACGACAGGGGTGTTGGGGGGGGGGGGGGGGGAATAAAACGATTTGGGTCTTCCGGTCTGAGTGGGATTCCGCCGCTGCGAGGATTTAGATCCCACTCCCCCACCCCCCTCGCAGCCCACCCCACCCCACCTCAACCCCCCCCCCCTCCCCTCCCCTACACCCACCTCACCCACACCTCACCTGTCACACCTGCCGCGCGCGCACTCATTAGCATAAATGCACATGCAGAATGAGAGCGTGTTTGGGGGAGGGGGAGGGGGGGTGTTATTTATTTACTTTTATTGTTCGTATATTTTTCGGATTTCGAGAAGTGGCGGGGCCCTCAGAGATAGTGGATAACCTGTGGCGATAAACGATAAGAGGAAGCGATAAGAACAGGTAGACTGGCGCCAGCCGTGGAGGTGTCTGTGCCGCTTTTTTCTCTGCTCTTCTCTTCTCTCTCTCTGTGTGTGTCTTTATCTCTCTTTTCTCTTCTCTCTCTCTATCTTTATCTCTTTCTTTTTCTCTCTCTCTATCTTTATCTCTCTTTCTGTGTCTCTCTCTTCTTTCTCTCTCACTCTCACTCTCTCTATATATATTTTATCTTTCTCTATCTTTCTCTCTCTTTCTCTTATTCTCTCTCCCTCTCCCTCTCCATCCCCCACCACCCCCACCCGCATCTTATATTTCGTGTAGGTGACTCCCCCCTCCCCCCCTATCTCCCCTGACCCCCCCCCTACCTCGGCTGGCCATCAGAATGAATTAGCGAAAGAATGAATGAATATCGTTATTAAATGCAGATTGGATTTCTTGCGCTAAACTCTTGAACTCTGATATTGATTGATATCGCGTGAGTTGCAATACGTAAATGTTTTTTTGTTTTTTTTTTTATTATTATTAACGGTAGTAGACATACGAGTCCTCAGCTGACTGGATTACCACACCGTTGCAGAGGCTCCTTTTTAGTGCATTTGCAAGACTATTGCAAGGCCAAATAACAAGCGATCACTCGAGAAGGCCAATCTTGTTTTCGATAAAATGGCGAATTGGCAACGCGACTCACTCTATTGGCGTGTATAAACAACAAATTGGTTCAGAGGTGATAAGTGGGGGCTCGCCATGTGGCAACACTACAACCACCTCCTCCTACTCCTCCTCCCTCCCCCCCCCTCACCAACAATCCTCATCACCCCCCACCCCCCTCCCCTCCCCCTAACACTCCTTGATGCCCACCGCGCCACTTGGAGAGAGAGGGGGGTAGGAGGGAGAGGGGGTGGGAGGGAGAGGGGGGGGAGGGAGGGGATACGGGCGTAAAGATGGCTAGCGAAAGGAAACAATTTCTAAGTGTATGTTTGTGCCTGTTTGTTTTGCTGCCGCCCACGATCGGCAGTATTGCGAGCCCACACTTGCATACGTGGCACATGACACATGACACGTGACACAGGCGGAGGTACGAGGTCAGTATCCCCCCCCCCCCTCCTTGCGTCTTGGCTTTAGCGTAAGTAAGGTCTTTGAGGTCAAGAGATGCTCATTTTTATTTTTATTTTTATTTTTTAATGAGTTGGTTTTGGACACCGATGAATTTTTTCTCTCTTTATTCCCCCCCCCCCCCATTTAGGTCGTGTAGATATGTGTCTGTTTGTTCCATTTCCCAACGTTAAATTTTTGAAAATGTATATAAATTTCCCTCATTTCATCTCGTCAAATTTCTTTACATTTCATCACCATCATCATTCTCTTTGGCATAGGTCAGATAATTTTTTTTTTTCTTTATCTTTCACTTCCTTTTCTTCATTCGTCAATTTCAACCTTCCCCAATTTCCCCCCCCTACTGGACCTGTCCTCGGGAGTGGGGAGAGGAGGGGGGTGGGGGTGTGGGTGGGGGTCCCTACGTGAGATCTCATTCATTCATATTTTCCCTCTTCCATTCATGGCGAAGACCCTCCCTACCCCCTTCCCCTCCCCCCCTGGATCACCCCCCGTGGCCAACAAACACCCAAACCCTTTCTCGAAGAGGTCACCCCCACCCCCCCCCCTTCTCTTTCCCTTCCCCTCCCCCCCCCCATTTTTCTCTTTTACCTGCTGTTTCATTTTCCTGTGTTCTGAGTCCCCGTTTGACAGCTGTTCCTTCCTCTACCTTATTTCCAGCTCACTTTTTTTTCTGTCTTCATTTTTCTCTTTTCTTTCTTTATTAAAATCTTTAGTCGATATTTTCCCTGTTCCCCCTGTTCCTCTCTCTTCTACCCCCTCTCTCCTTTCGGTCTCCCTCTCTTATCGATCTAAATATCTTCATCTACGCCTCTCTTCGTCATTATCGGGATCTCTTTCATTCCCCGTTTCCGGTCTTTCCTCCTGGGATATCGATACATCCTTCGGACCCTACGACTCCCCCCCCTCCCCCCCATATCCCCTTTTATTCCTTTCTGCTGCCTTGTCCTATTCTCTATCTGTTTATATTTCTGTCTCTTTTCTCTCGTTCGATTGCTATCTATCTGCTCTCTCTCTCTCTCTCTCTCTCTCTCTCTCTCTCTCTCTCTCTCTCTCTCTCTCTCTCTCTCTCTCTCTCTCTCTCCTCTCTCTCCTCCCTCCCTCCTCCCTCCCTCTCCTCCTCCTCCTCCTTTCCTTCCTTCCTTCCTTCCCTCCTTTTTCCTTCCTTCCCTTCCTTCCTTCCCTCCCTTTTCCTTCCTCCTCCTTCCTTCCTTCCTCCCTCCCTTCCTTCCCTCCCCCCTCCCTCCCTTTTCCTCCCCCTTCCTCCTTCCTTTCCTTCCTTCCTTCCTTCCTTCCCTTTTTATCAACCTGCGAATCTGAGCGTATTTGTCGTGAATGGCGGCGCCGATGTGGCAGTAGAAGGTGGCTTTGTTTGTCGGGTCGGATGCCCGTGTGCGTTCGATGTGTCGGCCGTTGAAGGGGATGGAGTGAGAGTCCCTCATTCATGTCGCGTCGGTCAACTTTTTTTTTTTTTTTTTTTACGCCCCTCTTCCCGCTCCCCCCTCGTCGTCGTCCTCCTCCTTTTCCCCTCCTCTTCCTCCCCTTCGTCTCCCTCCCTTTTTCTCTCTTCGCCTTTCCCTTCCTCTTCCTTTCCTTTTTCCCTCTCCTCCTTTTCTCCTTTTTCCTTTTCCCCTGTCCTCTTCCCTTTCCTCCCCTCCCTCCTTTCTCCTCTTTTCCTCCTCTCCCTCCCTCTCCCTACCTCTCCCTACTCACCTTCTCCCCTTCTCTCTCGACAATAAACCCATTCACATTTTGTTGTTGTTGTCTTTCGTATGTTTTTTGTTCTCCTTTTTGTCTTCATTTCGCATTCGCCCTTCTCTCCTTTTCTCCTCTTTTCTTTTCTTATCTTCTCAGGTTTTCACGTGTTATCTCTTCTCTCCCCCTTTATCTCTCTATCTCCCCTCCATTTCCCCCTTTCCATGATTTTCTCTCGAGTTTTACGACCTACCTTTGACCCGTGATACCCCCTCCCTCTCCCCCACCCACCCCACCCCACCCACCACTTACCTGAACCTTTCCATTCATGCGTGTTATCACAGGGAGAGGAGAGGGAGGAGGGAGGGAGGGGAGGGAGGGAGGGAGGGAGGGAGGGAGGGAGGGTAAAAATGTTTTTTTGAAGTCTGTTACATGTTGATCGTTGACTTTTATAATCCTTTTTCTCTTATTTCCTCCCGTATATCTTATCAAAATCCCGGATGAGAGAGAGATGGAGAGAGGGAGAGGGAGGGAGGGAGAGAGGGAGAAGGAGGGAGGGAGAGAGGGCGGGAGAGGCGAATGAATGAATTGAATGAATGGACGAGACCAAAGATGTTGACATAGTAGTTTTGTGTATGCCTGTTGGTGCTCAGGAATCTATTTGAAGGTCTTTCCCTCCCTTTACCCCTCTCATCCTCTCCCCCTTGCCTCCCTGCCCTCTCCCCTCTCCCTCTCCCCTCTGCCCCTGCCCTCTCCTCGCCGTGTCCCCTATCCCCTCTCCTTATCCCCCCTCTCTCCCTTTGTGGTGAAAGGGGGAGCTAAGCTGGCCAGCGGGTGGGGGAGGTGGAGGGGAGGGGATGCACAGGTTAGACGGGAGAGGTATACATTCCCAACATTCCACAGGCTGCCCCTCCCCCCTCATTCTCAATCTCGGTCTCTCTCTCGCTTTCTTTCTTTCTCTCTCTCTCTTTCTCTCTCTCGCTTTCTCCTTTCTCTCTCTCTCTTTCTCTTTCTTTTCCTCTTTCTCTTTCTCTTTCTTTTTCTTTCCCCTTGATCTATCCCTAGTCATTCACCCCTCCCTATTTTACCTCTCCATTTTTATCGCTTGTTCTCGCGTCTCTACCATTCACTTCCTCACTCCTGGCTCTGGGTACGTTATAATAGCGGTTTGTTTTCGCTTCTGTTTCTCTCTCTCTCTCTCTCTCTCTCTCTCTCTCTTATTCTTTACTTTTTTTTATTCGTTGTGTAACAGAAGTCCCAGACAGAACTTGATATTCCGGTGGAGTCAGATAGGACTTGATTTATATCGCGGGTTATTGATGATTAATATTTATTTTTTTTCCTTTTTTTCCCTTTTCCCACTTCCCTTCTTCCATTGTTGGTGGATGAAGGGTGTTTGCTTAGGATAGTTGGTGGAGGGAGAAGGAGGAGAGAGCAAAAGAGAGGAAGAGGAGGAGGAGAAAGAGAGAGAGAGGAGGGGTAGAAGAGAGAGCAAGAGAGGAGGAGAGGAGGAGAAAGAGGAGGAGGGGGGGGGGGAGGGGGAGAAGGAGGAGAAGGAGAAAGAAAGAGAGAGGAAGAGGAGGAGGGGGAGGAGGAGGAGAAAGAGAGGGGAAGAGGAGGAGGAGGAAGGGGAGGAGAGAGATAGAAGACGAGGAGGTGGAGGAGGTAGTATGCTGTAATATGTCTCCTCTTTCTTTCCTCCCTCCTCCTCCGCCCCCTCCACCCCAACGATTGTACCCACACTTGGGGAGATAGATGCCTGGGCACGGTCGGACAGGGGGGTACGTATGCAGGTACAGTCCGCGCCCCCCTCCTCCTCCTTCCTCCTCCCCCCCTCCTCCTCCTCTCCTCCTCCCTCCTCTCCCTCGCTCCTCCTCCTCCTCCTCCTCCTCCTCCTCCTCTCTCCTCTCCTCCTCCTCCTCCTCCTCCTCCTCCTCCTCTCCCCTCCTCCTCCTCCTCCTCCTCGGACGTGGGCATACCACAGGAGTGCCCTACACCCTGCCCGACCCGGATATAGTGCCGAGGACGTGCACAACGCCACGTTCTCGAGGGCGACCGGGGGGGGGGATGGGATTGACGCGGTAGAGGGAGAGGAGGATGGAGAAAGGGGAGAGGAGGGGGGATATTGACGCGGTAGAGGGAGAGGGAGGGAGGGAGGGAGGGGAGATTGACGGCGGTCGGTAGAAAGCTTCAGGGTCGAGCCGGGAAGCTCAGGAGGCCTTGCGGCGGAGGTGGCACTGTGTGTGTGTGTGTGTGGTGTCTGTGTCTGTCTGTCCTGTCTGTCTGTTGTTTTTGAATGCGAGTGAGAGAGGCCGAGGTTGGAGTGTAGGTCTAGGCGTTTTGAGAGAGAGAAGAGGTGGGTAGGGATCTCAGCTGAGACGGGAGAAGAGGTGGCGTATATAGTGATATCGGGAGGAGAGGGTGGGGCGTCGTTGGGGCTTGGAGGAGGGGGGTGGGGGGGCGAGAGGGGCGTAGTTTTGTGTGTTCCCTCTTAACGCGTTACCTGAGCCAGCGACCACAGTTGTGTCTGGCCTGGAGACCCGGTGTAGTGGAGGTTGTGTCACGTTTACTTCTTCTAGCTGTATTTAGCTTGGCCGCGGCATCGGGATCTGAAAGCAGAGAGAGAGGGGGATGAGAGAGAGAAATTGATAAGAGAGAGAGAGAGAGATTGGATAAGAGAGAGAGAGAGAGAGATTGAGTAAGAGAGAGAGAGATTGGATAAGAGAAGAGGGAGAGGGGGGAGATAAAGAGAGAAAGAAGAGAGAGAGAGGAGGGGAATAAGAGAGAGAGATTGGATCAGAGAGCGAGAGAGAGAGAGAGAGAGAGAGAGAGAGAGAGAGAGAGAGACGAGAGAAGAGAGATCCTCCACACCGAGAGGGAGAGGGAGGGAGGGGAGGTGGGGGAGGTGGGGGGGGCATTTGGACCTGATTTCTTAGGACAGTGGAGTGCTACCTTGAAAGGGCGTGGCCCGTTAGACAGGTAGGGAGGAGGGGAGGGGAGGGGAGTGCCTGTAATGGGCAGGGCTTTGAGGAAAAGGAAGAATGGGAGAGAGAGAGAGAGAGAGAGAGAGAGAGAAGAGAGAGAGAGAGAGAGAGAGAGAGAGAGAGAGAGAGAAATGACGAGAAGAGGACAAGTTCCTTAATGGGTCTTGCGTATGTGTGTAATGCATGCGTTCGTCTTTGTGTACGTGAGTTTAATTGGTGTGTGCGTTTGTGCGTTCGATTATTCAACTCCTTCCCACGGTCGCTCGTTGCTCGCTCGCCTGTCTGTCTCCTCCCCCTCCCACTCTCCTCCCCATCCCCCCTCACTAACCCTCTACCTCCCCCCTCTACCTTATCCCCTCCTCCTACTCCTCCTCTCCTCCTCCTACTCCCCTCCTCCTCTCCTCCCTTCCTTCCCTCTCCTCTCCCTCCTCCCCCTCCCCCTCCTCCTCCTCCTCCTCCCTCCCCTCCCCTCCTCCTCCCTCTCCCTCCTCCTCCCTCCCTCCTCCTCCTCCTCCTCCCTTCCTCCTCCTCCTCCTTCCTCCTCCCCTTCCCTCCCTCCTCCCTCCCTCCTTCCTCCTCCCTCCTCCCTCCTCCTTCCTCCACCTTCCCTCCCCCCTCCTCCTCCCCCTCCCTGGCGGGTCTTGAATTACGATTCATGGATCCCGCTTATTTCATTCATTCGGACTCGTTGGGTATTCCAAACCGGGTCGCTTGGCGGATACGTTTTGGCAGCTGGATACACCGCCTTCGCTCGGGCCGCTGTTTGTGTTGTTGTTGTTGTTGGTTTGTTGTTCTTTTTGTTCTGTCTTGTTGTGTGTTTTGTTTTCGATTTTTTTTTTTCTGTGTCGTTGTATTCGTTGTTCGGTTGTTCGTCTTGTATTTGTTTACTGTTGTTGTATTTGTTGTTCGGTTCTTCGTCTTCTATTTGTTCCATCTGTTGTTGTATTTGTTGTTCGTCTTCTTTTTGTTCTCTCTGTTCTCGTATTTGTTGTTGTTCGTCTTCTTTATCTTCTGAGTTCTGTGTTTTTGTTTTTATTATTATTTTATTCGCCCTTGTGCTGGTGCCGTGCGCATTCTGATGAACCCGACGATGATTCAATTGCTCTTCTTTAATTAAATCTTGATGTCATATACGTAAGCACCTTTTATTTTTTATATATTATTTTTTTTTTTTCCTATACCCGTGACTCGAACCTTGTGTAAGACATGGGACGATTACACGTTTCTACTTTCTCTTTCCCTTTTCACTTTGATTCAAGGATTTCTCTCTGCTCTCTCTCTCTCTCTCTCTTCTCTCTCATCATCTCTCTCTCTCTCTCTCTCTCTCTCTCGTCTCTCCTCTTCTCTCTCTCTCTCTCTCTCCCTCTCTCTCTCTCTCTCTCTCCTCCTTGGCTTTTTGTCTCGTCTGCCATCGGACCGCTATTCGGCGCTAAGTGTCTCGCATATTGGCGTGGCGTAATCTCCATGGCATCCGTACCTATGAATTGATTGTTGTAGAGAAGCCTTCTATGTCTCTCTCTCTCTCTCCTTTATTCATTTCTTTCGTTTGTTCTTCTTTATTTACGTATTCGTATCTATGCAACTATTTTAATCCGATGTATTTGTCTATCTCTCTACAAGCTTAACAAAAACAACAACAAAAATACACCCAATATCTCTCCATCCATCCACCCATTCAGCTATCCATTCACTCACCCATTCATTCATCCCCAAGCCAACCAGGAACCCCGACTTCCGCCCCCCCCCTCCCCTGACCCCCCGCCCATTCATTCATACATTCCTCCATCCATTCATTGAGTCGGTGTGGCCCGTGAGAATCGCTGTCCTTCGCCACCCTCACTCGACGTGGCGCTGACGAGTCATTCAGTAAGCCCATTCATTCGGCTTCAGACCTTCACCTCAGCCACTCCCCTGCCGCGCTCTCTCTCTCTCTGTCCTCCTTCCTCCTCCTCCTCCTCTCTTCTCTTGCTTCTCCTCTCCTTTCTTCTCCTCTCCTTTCTTCTCCTCCTCCTGCTTCGCTTCCTCTTGCTTCTCCTCCTCTACCTCATCTTGCTCTCCTCCTCCTCTCCTTCTTTCTTCTGCTCCTCTTCTCTCCTCCTCCTCTGCGCTCCTCTTGCTGCTGTTCTCCTCCTGTTTTTTTTGTTCGTTTGCTTCTTTGTTTGGTTTATTTCTTTCTTTTTCGTTTCTTTTCTATATTTTCTTAATCTTTATATTGCTCCTTTTTGTCTACATTTTTAGGCTACGTATAACATTTAATATTGTCACCTTTGACCTTTTGTTAGTGTTTTCTTGTCCTCTCTCTCTCTTCCTCTTCCTACTCCACCTCCACCGCTTTTTCCTCCTCTCTCTTCCCTCCTCTCCTCCTCCTCCCTCCTTCCTCCTCCTCCTCCTCCTCCCTCCCCTTCCCCTCCCTCCCCTTCCCCTCCCTCCTCCTCCTCCTCCTCTCCCCCTCTCCCCCCTTCTCCTCCTTGCTCTCCTCCTCCTCCTTCCCCCCATTCTCCTCTCTCTGCTCCTCCTCCTCCTCTCCTCCTCCTCTTCCCCCCCTTCTCCTCCTCCTCCTCCTCCTCTCCCTTCTCCTCCTCCTCCTCCTCCACCACCACCTCGTGCAAAACTCCCGGATGAATTTCCATATCCGGTCCTGTTAGCCTTCAGAGAATTGCGAAAGACTTTTATTATTATAACGAGCCTTCCTCCTCCTCCCTCCTCCTACCCCCCCCCTCCCAGTCTCTCTCTCTCTTCTCTCTTCTCCCTTCTCTCTTCTCCACGCACGTTCTCCACTTTCATCGTCTTCTCTCGTTTTTTTTTCCTCTTTTTTATTCCTTCTCTTTACGATTTGCTCGGGCATGTTTTTCTTTTGCTTGTGTTTTTTTTATGTTCTTTCTCTTTCCTCTCTTTTTCTTCCCTCCTTCTCTTTTTCCTCCTCCTCCCTCCTTGCATAAAACCCCATCCACCTCCTTCTCCTCCACCTCCTCCTCATCCTCATCCTCCTTGCATATCCACCCCATCCTCATCCTCATCCTCCTTGCATACCACCCCATCCACCTCCTTCTCCTCACCTCATCCTCCTCTCCTCCTCCTTGCTACCACCCCATCCGCCTCCTTCTCCTCACCTCTTCCTCCTCCTCCTCCTCCTCCTCCTCCTCCTCCTTGCATACACCCATCCGCCTCCTTAAACTCTCTTCTGCGTCTTGTTCTTGGTTCGGGGATGATGTTGGCCTTATTGTCTCGCCTTATTTATTCACCATTGTCTCCTTGATTCGTCCGTTGCATTGTCTCATTTCTCTCTGCGTCGCTTAGCACTCTCTTTCTCTCTCTCTCTTTTATCTGCCTTGCCTCTCTTCTCTCTCTCTTTCTCTTTCTTTTTCTCTTTCCCATGTTAACACTAACTTTCCCTTCCCTCCCTACCCCTCCCTCTTCCCCAACCTTGCATCCTTTCCACAATCCTCTTCTATCCCACCCAACCCCCCCCTTCCTTTTCACCCCAATTCCCCCTCGTTCCTCCCCCTTCCCACCCCCCATCCCCTCCCCAACCCCCTTCCCCTTTCCCCCCATCCCCCCACTCATCTGCTGTGGCTCGCCCCCCATCCATTCATTCATGCCTTGTGTGTACTCCGGCGTGACGCAGACCCCGCCCACGCCATTGTTTACTCGCCCCTCCCCTCTCCCTTTCAACCATCCCATCCTCCCCTCCCCCTTCCTCCCCTCCCCCTCCCTCCTTCTCCTCCCCACCTCCTCCCTCCCTCCTCCCTTTCCTTCTCTTCTCCTCCTCCCCCCTTTAACCATCCCATCCTCCCCTCCCTCTTCCCCTCCCCCTCCCTCCTTCCCTCCTCTCCTCCCCCTCCCGACACCTTCGTTGACTCCACCTTCATTTGGTTCGTCTTGGGGCTGTCGTCATGCTCTCTCTCTCATCTCGTTCTTCTTCTTCGTCTTCTTCTTCTTCTTCTTCTCTTCTCTTCTTCTTCTTTGTCTTCGCTGTTCTCCTCATCTTCTTCGTCCTTTTTTTTCCCTTCTTCGGCCTTCTCTCTCTCTCTCTCTCTCTCTCTCTCTCTCTCTCTCTCTCTCTTCTCTCTCTCTCTCTCTCTCTTCTCTCTCTCTCTCTCTCTCTCTCTCTCTCTCTCTCTCATTCTCATTCATACGTGCAGTTTTGCTTTTATGATGCTGGTGGCTCGACTTTCATCTCAATTATACAATTAGTATTTCCTGTGTGTTTGTTTGTTTCGTCCCAGCCATGACACCCTGTGCATGCTTGAATAGATGGATGTCTTTCTTCACCCTCTTCCCTCTGTTTTCATTCTTTCTCTTTCTTTCTCTTTTTTTCTTCTCTCTCTCTTCTCTCTCTCTTCTCTTCTCTCTCTCTCTCTCTCTCTCTCTCTCTCTCTCTCTCTCTCTCTCTCTCTCTCTCTTCTCCTTCTCTCTCTCTCTCTCTCTCTCTCTCTCTCTCTCTCTCTCTCTCTCTCTCTCTCTCTCTCTCTCTCTCTCTCTCTCTCTCTCTCTCTCTCTCTCTCTCTCTTCTCTCCTCTCTCTCTCTCATCTTCGCATCCATTCTTTCTCTTTCTTTCTTTCTTTCTTTCTTTCTTTCTTTCTTTCTTCCTTTCTTCCTTTCTTCCTTTTCCTTTCTCCTTACGTCGTTCGCATGCCGTTTATCGGAATATTGCAACCTCATGTTCCCCTTTGCATGTCACTTTCTCTACGTGTTCCCTCGGGTTTCTTTGCTTCGTCTGTTATTTACTTTCTCTTCTTTTCTCTACATTTTTTTTCTCTCTTCATCTCTGCTGTTTGTTTTCTCGTTACTTTTGTGCTTGTATTATCTCCTTCTCTCTCTTTCTCTCTCTCTCTCTCTCATCTCTCTCTCTCACTCTCTCTCTCTCACTCTCTCTCTCTCACTCTCTCTCTCTCACTCTCACTCTCACTCTCTCTCTCTCTCTCTCTCTCTCTCTCTCTCTCTCTCTCTCTCTCTCTCTCTCTCTCTCTCTCTCTCTCTCTCTCTCTCTCTCTCTCTTCGGTGTGTTCCTTCTGCCCCCATTGGTGTAGCGGGGGGAGGGGTGGAGAAGGGGGGGGGGTAGTAAGCAGCTGTGCAGATATTTTTAGCTTATGACTATAAATAATTCTACATTTGTTATCTTGCTATTGTAGATTATAAGATTACATACCTTATCAACTTTTATTGGTGTTATTAAAACTGTTACTGGTCTTATTATTATTGTTTTTACGATTATATTTTGATACTTGTTTGTAGGTTTAGTAGTAAATAGTAGTACTGTAGCAGTTGTAGTAGTAGTAGATTTACTGATAATGTGTGTCATTATTATTATTACTGTGATTTATATAATTAATGTTATTGATGTATACTCTGGCATTAAAGTAACTCATTCTCAAATGTCATTAATACTAAGAAAATATATTACCATTTTATATATTTACAACCTTGTTTACATTTTTTTTTAATTATAGACCTATATATATATTTATCGTTAATCTTGCTTACATATTTTTAAAATTATAGACTTGTGTGTGTATATATATATATATATATATAAATTATATATATATATATATATATATATATATATATATATCGTTCATTGATAGTAAGAAAATACATGACCATATGTTCATAATCAAACCTTGCTTACATATATTTTTTTAAATTATAGACCTATATATATATTTATCGTTAATCGTACTTTGTCTAATCTCATTCTTATCTCCCCTCTCTCTCTCTCCCACCTTCTCTCCCGCAGTATATAATTAATGTGACGCCAAACCTGCCTAATGTGTTCGAAAATTGTGGGAATTACAAGTACATGCAGATTCCCATCGCCGACCACTGGAGCCAAAACCTCGCTTCTTTTTTCCCGCAAGCAATTCAGTTCATTGGTGAGTACAAGTTTTGTTTTTTGTTTTTGTTTTTTTTTTTGTTTTTATGTCTCTTTAATGCGGGAGTTTGTTGGTGAGGATTTTTTTTTTGTGTTATTTTTTTTTTTTTTTTTTTTTTTTTGTCTTTGTGTGTGCTTGTCTTTGCTTTTCCTGTCATTTTCTCTTCTTCCTTTTCCCTCTCTTCTCTTCTCTCTTCCCTCCTTTCCTCTTCGTCTTTCCCCATCCTCCCTCCCCCATTCCCCAGTTCCCCCTCCTCCTCCCCCATTTCTCCTCTTCCCCTCCCTCTCCCGCTTTTTCCCTCCTCCCCTCTCTATCCCCATCCCTCTCTCTTTCTCCTTCCTAAAAATTTCCTTATTTCCCGTGCTACCCATGGAAGGTAAATAATATGCACATATGTAGTGTACACGTGTATCCGCACATCAAGTAACAGTGAAGAGTTATATTCAAGAGAGAGGGGGAGGGGGAGGCAATTTGTAGAAAAGTGGCCCCCACATCTTTGCCACCCTCCCTTCCGCCACCCATATCTCTTCTTTCTCGTTCTCCCTCTTTTTTATTCCTTCGCCTTCGTTTCTTCCTTTTTTTCTCCTCCTATCTCTTTCTCCCCCTCCTTTCTCTCTTTCTCCTTCTTTCTCTTCCCTTTTCATTTACTTCTCCTTTCTCTTCATTATCCTCCTCCTTTCGCTCCTTCCTCCATCTCTTTTCTCTCTTCCTCTTCTCCTTTTCTCATCCTCTTCTTCTCTCTTCCTCCACTCCGCACTGCTCCTCCTCCTCCTCCTCCTCCTCCTCCTCCTCCTCCTCCTCCTTATCCATATTTCGTGGTTCATGGCCTTTTTTTCCATCCCGGAGGAAATACTTACCCCTCAAAAAAAAAAAAGGAGGAGGGAGTGAGGAGAAAGGAAAGGGTTGGAGTAACGGGTTAAAAGAACGTGGAAGAAAAGGAGTATTGCGTCATGTTTACGGGCGGGTGAGCCGGTGGGCGCTTGTGCGAAATGGGTTGATGGGCGGGTGGGCGGGTGGGAGGAGCTTGGCGGCTTCGGATAGGCTGTAACACGGGCGGCCGAGTGTGGGGGTGCCCGCTTACAACGAAGAGAGAGAGAGAGAGAGAGAGAGAGAGAGAGAGAGAGAGAGAGAGAGAGAGAGAGAAGGGAGAGAGAGAGAGAGAGAGAACAAGAGACCGTCTCCTTCCTCCCTTTGGTTAGCGAGTCCCCTCACGGCCTTCCCAGACTGGATGGAGTCGACAACAATTAACACTTATCCCCTACTATCACTGCCCTCTTCCTCATCCTCTTCTCCTCCCTTCTCATTTCCCTCTTCCTCTTCCTCCTCTTCTTTCTCATCCTTCCTCCTCTCCTCGTCCTTCCTCTTCCTCATCCTTATCCTCCGCCTTTTCATCATCCACTCCCTCTTCCCTCTTTTTTCTCCTCCTCCTCCTCCCCCCCCCCCCCCACAAGATCTCCCAGACGGCCGAAGGAAGAGAGACAAGGAAACTGGCCCATCAAGACACTGCCAGTCAGATGCACAAGACGGCTCCGACAGACAAACAGACTAACAGACTGACGATGGAAAAAGGATGGCTGACAGCTGACGTGTGGGGCTAGGGGGGGGGGGGGTGGATAGGGGAATGGGGAGGGTAGGGGGAGGGAAGGTGGATAGGGAAAGAGGGAGGTGGGGGGAGAAAGTGGATAGGAGGAGAAAGAGGAAAGGGAGAGGAGAAAAGGAAAGAGCGAGAGAGAGAGAGAGAGAGAGAGAGAGAGAGAGAGAGAGAGAGAGAGAGAGAGAGAGAGAGAAAAGAGGGGAGAGAAAAGAGGAGAGAAGAGAGAAGAAAAGAAGAAGAGAGAAGAGAAGAGAGAGTAGGAGGTAGGAGAGGAGAAGGAAGGGGGGGGGGGAGGGAGGGGCGGAAGGAAGTGGGAGAAAGGTTTCTTAACTAGCCTTTTTTGTGCGCGTAACTTAGGCATGTGACGTCTTGAAGAGACCGGAAGCTGGGGATGTATGTTAGGAGACACCACACACTGTGCCTGGACAGGAAGTTGGGGGGGAGGGGGTGGCCGGGGCTCCTTTCAAGGTTGTGTTTCGGTGTTTCGTTATTTGTGTGTGTGTGTGTGTGTGTGTGTGTGTGTGTGTGTGTGTGTGTGTGTGTGTGTGTGTGTGTTGTTAGAGAGAGAGAGGAAAGACCTACAGAGAAAGAGAGAGAGAGAGAGAGAGAGAGAGAGAGAGAGAGAGAGAGAGAGTGTTACATTTATCATCCTCTCTCTCGTCTCTTCTCTCACTTCTCTCTCTCTCTCTCTTCTCTCTCTCTCTCTCTCTCTCTCTCTCTCTCTCTCTCTCTCTCCTCTCCTCTTCTTCTCATGGATGTTTCCACACCAGCGTGTATGCCTGTGCCGGTGCGCGCATGTGCGTTTAAGTGCATCAGGCAAGCAAGAGCGTTGCGTGCGGCAGCCAAGGTGGGCATAAGGGTGATGCACCCATAGGATTCGAAGGTAAGAATAGACCTTAAGGATCCCACCAAGAACAGGAGTTTTGGACGATGATGCTGATAAAGAGGAAAGGGATTAGTGATGCCAGGAGCTGTCGTCGGAAATCCGGGAGGAGAAGGAGGAGGAGGAGGAGGAGGAGGGGGAGGGGAAGGAGGAGAAAAGGTGGAAGGCGCCGAAGAAGGAATAGGAGGAAGAGCAACAAGTTTTATGATACTGATGATTTGGGTCGACTTTTTTATGTTTTTTTCTTTTGTTTTTTCTCTTTCTCTCTTCTCTCTCTCTCTCTCTCTCTCTCTCTCTCTCTCTCTCTCTCTCTCTCTCTCTCTCTCTCTCTCTCTCTCTCTCTCTCTTCTCTCTCCTCTCTCCTCCCCCTTTCTCTAGGACTATATTTTTAGCTCCATCTACCCCTCTTCCCCCCCCCCTTCGCCTCCTTCCCCCAATCTTGACCGTTGCCGCCCGGCACATGCGTACCCCCCCCCCCACCACCACACAACCCCCCCTTCCTCATCCTCCACCCCTTACCCCCTATTTATCCGTCTCTCCCTCTCCCCGCACTACCCCTCCCCCCCTCCCCCCCCCCCCCCACACAACACGGTTGTCCAGTCGACCTCTTGAAGGATGTCGTTTGTTCGCGTCAAGGCGACGTTTCCGGT
>NW_020872152.1:612185-619685 GCF_003789085.1 Penaeus vannamei | reverse complement strand
CGATTCTCAACCATTAACCCCCCCCCCTCCCCCCCCCCCACCATCACCCTCCTCCGCCCACACGCCTCCCCAAAAAAGGAAATGTTAAGTAGCGTCTAAATGGAAAAATTCGACTAATGGCTGATTAATTACCTTTAACCGAGTCCCAGATGCCTTCCATTAGTGTATTAATTTTGTAACATTCTCTCTATTGCCACAGAATCGTAATCTGATGGCTTATCTAATTAATGGTCTATGGATAATTAATGGTATTCTTAATTAATGGTATCATACATTAATGATATCTTAATTAACTGTATTCATAATTATGGTATCATAATAAGCAATCATATTCGTAGTGGTAATGGTATCATAATTAATGGTATCATAATTGATGGTATTATAATCATATGGGTCTTAAATTAATGTATCATAATTAATGGTATCATAATTAATGGTATCTTAATTAATGGTTATTCCTTAATTAATGATATCTTAATTAATTTGTATCATAATTTATGGTATCATAATAGCAATCATATCGTAGTTGGTAATGGTATCGTAATGGGTAATAGGTATCGCAATTAGATGGCTAATATTAATTAATGGTATCTTAATATTAATGGCCATCCGTAATTAATGTTATTCTTGATACAATATTGGGTATTGATGTATTTATCGCAATGATATAAATCTATGTGTAATTGATTTATTATTTCTTTATGGAAGGTAATCTATTTAGAATTGGTGTTAAATAACGTTTAGTATTTGTCAGAGGAAAGAGGAGGAAAGGGGAGAGGAAGAGAAAAGGAGGAGAGCGAAAGGAGAAGGAGGAAAGCGTGGAAATAGTTGAGGAGAGAAGGAAGGAAGGAAGGAGGCAGAAGGAGGAGGGGAAGAGGGAAAAAGGTCCCGGGGGGGAAATGTGGAGGAGAGATAGCGAAGGAAGGAAGGAGAGGAGGGAAAGGGAAATTAGTGGAGGAGAGAAGAAGGAAGGAAAGGAGAGGAGGAAAGGGGGAAATATTGAGGAGGATAAGGAAGGAAGGAAGGAGATGGAGGAGGGGGGGAAGTATTGGAGAGGGAGAGATGAATGGGGAAGAGGGGAAATATTGAAGGAGAGAAGATAAGGGAAAAGAGGAAATATTTGAAGGGAGAGAGGAAGGGACAGTAAAGGAGAGGAGTGATGAGGGGAAATAGTTGGAGGGAGAGAAGGAGGGGGTAAAGGAAAGAAGGAAAGGGGAAAATAGTTGGAGGGAGGAGGGGAATAAAGAAGAGGGAGAAAAGGGGGAAAAATATTTAGAAGAGGGAAGAAGAAAGAAGAAGGAAAGGGGAAAATATTGAGGAGAAAAAGGAAGAGAGGAAAGGACGAGAGGAGAGGGGAATAGTATTGAGGAAAGAGGAAAGAGAGGAAAGGAGAGGAAGAAAGGGGGAAGTATTGGAAGGAGAGAGGAAATGGGAAAGGAAAGGGGAAAAAATATGGAGATGGAGAAGGGAAGAGAGTAAAAGGAGAGGGAGGAAGAGGCGTCTCTGAAATATTGAGAGAAGAAGAGAGGAAAGCGAGAGGAGGAAGAGACGAGAAGGAAGTTACTGGAGGAGAGAAGGAAGAGAGGAAAGGAGAGGAGGAGAGGGAAAGTATTGGACGGGAGAGACCGGAAGGGGGTAAAGAAGGGGGGAAAATATTGGAGGAGAGAAGGAAAGGAGTAAAGGAGAATATAGAAGAAGCAGAGCAATTTGGAATCTGAAAGGGAGATGATAGTAAATAGAAAATAAGAAAGAAAAAGAATAGAAATAAAAAGGACAAAAAGAAAGACAAAGAAAGAGAGAGAGAAAAAAGAAACAAAATGAAGAAGATATAGTAAAAAGGAGAACCAAAAGATACTCAAAAAAAAGAAGAAAAAAAAATCAAAACAAGGAAAACAAAACCAAACAAAAACAAAAAGCAAAACAAAAAAAAACAAGAAAAAAAACAATACAAAAAAAGCCAGTAATGAGAAGAAGATTTATTTTTTCTTTTAAAGGACACAAAAAAGCAGTAAATAGATTTTTTATTTTTTTTTTTTTTTTTTTTTTTTTTTTTTTAAGGACACACAAAAACACACTTCCCAACAGTGTAACAAAACTCCAATCCCACTCCTGCGTAGAATCGATTAAACATGCACAGAACGGCGCCTACACTTTCCCCCATTAATAAAAGCTATCTTTCCATTACGAATCGGTTGAGATGCAAATCCAATTCCTCCTTTGGGATATACGGACACATCTTGTGCGTCTTGCTATAGCTCTTTGTATTAGGCGGGAGAGAGGGGAAGGAAGGAGAGAGGAGAGAGAGAGGAGGATAGGGGGAGGGAGGGGGGAGGTTGGGGTGAGAGGGTGGGGAGAGGAAGATAGGGGGAGGGATGGGGGTGGAGCGGGGGTGAGGGGAGGGGTGGGGAGGGAAGAGAGGGAAGAGCGGAGAAGAGAGGGAGAGGGATGGGGGTGGAGTGGGTGAAGTGAGGAGGAGAGGGGAGGGAAGGGACAGGAGGGAGATGAAAGAAAAGGGGAGGGGGAGGGGAGAGAGGGAGAGGAGAAAGCGGGAAGAGGTGGGGGTGAGGAAAGAGAGGGTAGGAAGGGAAGGGGAGAGAGAGGGAGAGGGAGGAGAGAGAGGGATATACGGACACATCTTGTGCGTCTTGCTATAGCTCTTGTTATTATGCGGGGAGAGAGGGGAAGGGAAGGGGAAGAGGGGAAGAGAGGGAGAGGGATGGGGGTGGAGTGGGAGTGAGGGAGGAGAGGGGAGGGAAGGGACAGAGGAGATGATGAAAAGGAAAGGGGGAGGGAGGGGAGAGAGGGAGAGGAGAAAGCGGGAAAGAGGTGGGGGGAGGAAAAGAGGTAGGAACGGGAAGGAAAGAGGGAGAGGAGGAGAGAGAGGATTATTACGGACACATTCTGTGCGTCTTGCTATAGCTCTTGTTATTATCGGGGGAGAGAGGGAAGGAAGGGGAGAGAGGAAAGAAGAGAGGAATGGGATGGGAGGTGGAGTGGGAGTGAGGGGAGGAGAGGGAGGAAGGGGACAGAGGGAGATGGAAAGAAAGGGGAGGGGAGAGGGGAGAGGAGAGGGAAAGCGGGAAAGAGGTGGGTGAAAAGGAGAGGGAGAGGGAAAGGAAGAGGGAGGATGGGAGGAGAGAGAGGATTATACGGACACATCTTTGGTGCGTCTTGCATTAGCTCTTGTTATTATTGCCGGGGAGAGAAGGGGAAGGAAGGGAGAAGAGGGAGAAGAGAGGGAAATGGGATGGGGGTGGAGTGGGAGTGAGGGGAGGAGGAGGGAGGAAGGGGACAGAGGGAGATGAAAAAGGGGAGGGAGGGGGGAGGGGAGAGAGAGGAGAGGAGGAGAAAGCGGGGAAAGAGGTGGGTAGGGAAAAGAGAGGTAGGGGGGGGGAAGAGAGGGAGAGAGAGGGGTTATACGTACACATCTTATGCGTCTTGCTATAGCTCTTTATTATTATGCGGAGAAGGGAGGGGGAAGGGAAGGGGAGAGAGAGGGAGTGGGTGGAGTTGGGGGAAGAGAGGGGCGTGAAAGGGTAGGGAGGGGAAAGATAGGGGGAATGGAAGGAGAAGAGAGAGGATCTGGGGTGAGGGTGGGGAGGGAAGAGAGGTGAGTGGGGGTGAGGGGAGGGGTGGGGGAAAGAAGGGGGCGGGGAAAGAGAGGGAAGGGGAGGGTAGAGGGGGAAGGGGATGAGGAGAGGAAGAGAGGAAGCAAAGAGGAAGAGAGTGAAAGAAAGCAGGGAGGAAGGAGAGGGGGAGAGAAAGGAAGGGGAGATGGGAAGAAGAAGAAAGGGGAGATGAGAGAGTGAGGGAGATGGGTGGGGGAGAGGGGAGGAAAGAGTGAGCGAGAGAAGGGAGGGAGAGGAAGAACGATGAGGGAAGGAGAGAGGAGAGAGGAAGATGGGTGAGGAAAAAGGATAAGGAGGGGAGAGGGAGGAAGATGAGAGATGAAGAAAGGAGAGAGGGAGAGGGATGAGACTGGTGAGGGGAAAAAGGGAGAGGGGGGAGACGGAGAGAATAGAGAGAGGGAGGAAGATGAGAAGATAAAGGAAGGAGAAACGAGAAAGGGAGATAGGATAAGATTCTTGAGAAGAAAAGGAAGAGGCAGAGAATAGAGAGAGGAAATCAGAAGACGTATGTAGACGAAAGAGAAGAAAAATTAAAAATGGAGAAGTATGGAAGAGAGGGAAAAGAAGATAAGGAAAGGGAAATTGAAAGTAGGGAGAGAAAGCGAAGGTAGGGAAGGAAAGGGCGAGTGGAAAGGGAGATATTTGGAAGAAGAGAACAAAAAGAAGGTTAAGAAAGGGAGGACATAAAAAGAAACAAGGAAAAAAGGGAGGAGAAGAGAGAAGAAAAGAAAGAAAGAAAGGTTATGAGATCAACAAAAAGGTAAAAAAAAAAAAAAAAAAAGGAAATAGAGAGAGAGAGAGACAAGGAGAGAGAAGGAGAAAGATAGAAGGTAAGATGGAAGAGAAAGGGAGTGATCAGCGAAACGAAGAGAGGAATTAAAGGAGAGTCGAGAGAGAAATAAAGAAAAAAAAGCGAGGAAGGGAGAGAGAGACGGAAAGGGCGTGAATATGTCGAAGAGAAGATAATTTAGTCAGAAAGGAAAGGAAAGAAAAGAGAAGAAAGGGAAACAGCAGTAGCAGATCAGAGGTTAAGAAGGAAAGATAATGAAAAGAGAAAAAAAGACCTTTAAAAATTGGAAAATCCGAAAAGAGAAAAAAAAGGGAAATTAGAGATAGATAGATAGAAAAATAAACAAAAAAGTAAAGAAAAGAAAACGAAGGAAGAACAAAAAAAAAGAAAGTTTAAAGAAAAAGAAAAAGAAAGAAAAAAAAAAAAAAAACAAGAAAGAATAACATAAAAAAGAAAAAGAAAGAACATAAAAAAAGAAAAAGAAAGAAAAATAAAAAAAAGAAGAAAAAGAAAATAAAACTTTTTAAAAGAAAAAAAAAGAAAAAGAAAAACAAAACCATCCTCCCCCCCCCAAAAAAAAAAAATCCTGATAGAAAAAAAAATCTTTAAGCATATTGCCTTCCCCCCCAAGGAACTATAAATTGTGGAAAGCTTTTATCGTATGAATCAATCAGCCCGATCACACAGGCAAAAAAAGGAAAGAAAGGAAAAGAAAAAGAAAAACAACGCCCCCCCCCCCCCCAAAAAAAAAAAAAAAAAAAAAAAAAAAAAAAAAAAAAAAAAAAAATATATATATATATATATATATATATATATATATATATATATATATATATATATATATATATATATATATATATAATAACAGGAGGACCAGGACAGCAGGAAACCACATCTTGTGTATATTCATTTATTTATTGAGCTTTCGGACATCAATAACTGTGTCCATCATCAGAATCTGCATGTAAAGAGAATACAAATTATCTACACTAATATTGAATATATAGTTACAAAAGCAAATAAGAACAAACAAAAAATGGAAATATGTAAACGCAAAAATATAAAACACAAGTTGATTACCAACATAGGACATAAAAAAAGGAATATTGGGCTTACGTATTTTCTCCGTAGGTGTAGTGTGGAGTATGTGTCTTTGTCATGTTGACATGACAGCAGTTTGCGGAGGTTTGAATGTCTGGATGCCCGTTGTGAGTGGGGGAGTGGGGGGGTGGAGGGGGTAAGGATAACCTGTATAAATTACTTCAGTGTATATAGAGTAACTGAACTTTCATTGTTATCTTTGTCGGGTTTTATTTCTTTGATCAGTAGTGATTCTAAGATTCTTAAGTCTATTATGTTTTGTGTTTTTTTTTACTATTGAAAAGGCCTCGAGTTTTACTTCATGATTTGTTTTGAGTGAATGATCCCGGATAAGTGAGTGCATGGGAGATGATAGCGGACGTAATGTCCGATAAGAGACTCCTTTGTGCTCGCAATACCTCATCTTTAGATTCCTTGATGATGAATCTATATATCTAGCGTTACAGCTAGAACATCTGTATGAGGACACTATGTTTGAGCACAGATGTTTAGGAAAAGGGTCTTTTGTCGGAAAGAACGAACGAATTGTTCTGGAATTTGTGAAGATCATTCTGAAATTGATTTGTGGGAAATTGTTTGTCTGTCTGTCTGTCTGTCTGTCTGTCTGTCTGTCTGTCTGTCACTGTTTTGTTGTTTGGTTTGTCTGTCTGGGTTTATATCTTTGTTGTTGTTTTTTGTCTATGTTTATCTTGGCTTTCTCTTTATGTATGTTTGCCTTCGTCTTTCCTCTTATTTTTTCGCGTCTCTTTGTCTCTGTCTCTCTGACTCTGTCTGTGTCTCTGTCTGTCTGCCTCTCTGTCTGTCTGTCTGTCTATCTGCCTGTCTTTGTATCTGTCTGTGTCTCTATCTATTTCTCTCTCTTTTCTCCATTCCTCTTTTTCCATATCTTATCCCTGTAGGTTTTTTTTCTTTCACTCCTCTCCTCTTCCTATTTGTCTGTCTATTTTTTTGATTATCTATTTATCGATCGATCTGTCTCCTCCTTATCTCCCCCCTCCTTCTACTTCCTTAATTCCTTCTATGTATTTCTTCTTTCTTTCTTTTTTTCTCTTTTTTTTCCCTTCCTTTCTCTCTCTTTCTTTCCCTTTCTTTCTCTTTCCCTCTTTCCCTCCTGTCTCCTTTCTTTTTCTCTCTTTCTCTCTCCTTTCCTTTCTTCTCCCTTTCTCTCTCTTTCCCTTCTTTCTCTCTCTCTCTCTCTCTCTCTCTCTCTCTCTCTCTCTCTCTCTCTCTCTCTCTCTCTCTCTCTCTCTCTCTCTCTCCTCTCTCTCTCTGTCTCTCTTTCTCTCTCTCTTTTCTTTCTTCACTCTCTTCTCTTTTCTTTTCGCTCTCCCTTTCTCTCTTTCAACTATCTCCCTGTCACAGAATGAGACGATGCTCGCAAATTGGGGTTGCCAGATGCCCAATTCTATTACTCCTATGCCTCAATTCTGTCGGACTCGAGTTACCTATTGATGATTTATTTTAGTATTATGTGAGGTAGTCTTGTCTTTGAATACGTGTGGGAAGGAGGAAGGATATTTTGATTTTATGGAGTGAGTGAAAGGGATAAGAAAAGAGAGAGAGAGAGAAAAATAATGGAAAAAAAAGAATATAATGAAACTACTTAACCCCCCCCTCCCAAAAAAAAAGAAAAAAAAGTTAAAGATAAAAAACATGGGGTAAAGAAAGAGACCCAAGGAATTTAATCGCGTTTAACGAAAAGATAAATAAAAAGAAAAAGATAAGAAATAAAACAGAAAGAGAAAAAAGAAGAAATACTAAGGAATAACAAGCAAAGAATGATAAGTTGATGAAGGGAAGAATTAAGATGAAGAAAAAGAGACAAGAGAGAAGAGAGAGAGATAGTAAGTGAGTGAGAGAGAGAGAGAAAGAAAGAGAGAGAGAGAGAGAGAGAGAGAGAGAGAGAGAGAGCGAGAGAGAGATAGAGAGAGAGAGAGAGAGAAAGAGAGGAGAGAAAAGAAAGAGAAAAAGAGAGAGAGA
>NW_020872152.1:604685-607185 GCF_003789085.1 Penaeus vannamei | reverse complement strand
GCGAAAAAAACATCATTTTGTCTACATTTGCGCGGAAAAAAAAATCATTTTAGTCAAAAACATTGGCGCGGAAAAAAACATCTTTTTGTCTTAAACTTTGCGCGGAAAAAACATCTTTTTGTCTACATTTGCGCGGAAAAAAACATCATTTTGTCTACATTTGCGCGGAAAAAACATCTTTTTGTCTACATTTGCGCGGAAAAAAAACATCTTTTTGTCTACATTTGCGCGGAAAAAACATCATTTTGTCTACATTGCGCGGAAAAAAACAATCTTTTTGTCTACATTTGCGCGGGAAAAAAAACATCAACTTTGTCTACATTTGCGCGGAAAAAACATCATTTTTGTCTACATTTTGCGCGGGAAAAAAAACATCAATTTGCGCGAAAAAGCATCACTTTGTCTACATTTGCGCGAAAAAAAACATCATTTTGTCTACATTTGCGCGGAAAAACATTTTGTCTACATTTGCGCGGAAAAAAAAAACATCATTTTGTCTACAATTTGCGCGTAGGAAAAAAAAACAATCAACTACATTTGCGCGGAAAAAAACATCATTTTGTCTACATTTGCGCGAAAAAAACATCATTTTGTCTACATTTGGAAAAAAAAAAAAAACATAAATTTTGGTCGCGCGAAAAAAAACATCTTTTGTCTACATTGCGCGAAAAAAACATCATTTTGTCTACCATTTTGCGGGAAAAAAAAAACATCATTTTGTCTACATTTGCGCGAAAAAAACATCATTTTGTCTACATTTGTGCGGAAAAAAACATCATTTTGTCTACATTTGCGGGGGAAAAAAAAACATCATTTTGTCTACATTGCGGGGAAAAAAACATCATTTTTTGTCCCACATTTGTGCGGAAAAAAACATCATTTTGTCTACATTTTGCGCGGAAAAAAAAACATCAATTTTGTCTACATTTGCGCGAAAAAAAACATCATTTTGTCTAACATTTGCGCGGAAAAAAAAACATCATTTTGTCTACATTGCGCGAAAAAACATCATTTGGTCTACATTTGCGCGAAAACAAAGATAATTTTGTCTCACATTTTGGCGCGGAAAAAAACATCATTTTTTGTCTACATTTGCGCGAAAACAAAGATAATTTTTGTCTACATTTGCGCGGAAAAAAAACATCATTTTGTCTACATTTGCGCGAAAAAAAACATCATTTTGTCTACATTTGCGCGAAAAAAAACATCATTTTGTCTACATTTGCGCGGAAAAAAAACATCATTTTGTCTACATTTGCGCGGAAAAAAACAACATCATTTTGTCTACATTTGCGCGTTAAAAAAAACATCATTTTGTCTACATTTGCGCGAAAAAAAACATCATTTTGTCTACATTTGCGCAAAAAAACATAATTTTGTCTACATTTGCGCGAAAAAAATCATTTTGTCTACATTTGCGCGGAAAAAACATCATTTGTCTACATTTGCGCGGAAAAAAAAAACATCATTTTGTCTACATTTGCGCGAAAAAAACATCATTTTGTCTACATTTGCGCGGAAAAAAAAAAACAATTTTGTCTACATTTGCGCGAAAAAAACATAATTTTGTCTACATTTGCGCGAAAACAAAGATCGTTTTGTCTACATTTGCGCGGAAAAAAACATAATTTTGTCTACATTTGCGCGGAAAAAAAACATAATTTTGTCTACATTTGCGCGAAAAAAAACATCATTTTGTCTCCATTTGGGAAAAAAAACCCATCAATTTGTCTCCATTGGCGCGGAAATTTGACAATTATTTTATGAATACCTATTATGAAGAGAGTTAATTAATATTGTAAAAGTGGTTATCAATATTGTATTACATTGGCGCGGACGGATCTGCGGACGGAGGGTGAAGCAAGTGCGCGGTCAAAGGTCAAAAGAATTTAATGCGCGGAAAGGTCAAAGGAATTTAAATGCGCGTCAAAGGTCAAAGAAAATTTAATGCGCGGAAAGGTCAAAAGAATTTAATGGCGGCGAAAGGTCAAAAGAATTTGAATGGCGCGGTAAAGGTCAAAAGAATTTAATGCGCGGAAAGGTCAAAAGAATTAAATGTGGCGGACAGGTCAAAAAGAAATTTGACGCGGTCAAGGTCAAAAGAATTTAATGCGCGGAAAGGTCAAAAGAATTTAATGCGCGGAAAGGTCAAAAGAATTTAATGCGCGGTCAAAGGTCAAAAGAATTTAATGCGCGGAAAGGTCAAAGGAATTTAATGCGCGGTCAAAAGGTCAAAGAATTTAATGCGCGGTCAAAGGTCAAAGAATTTAATGCGCGGAAAAGGTCAAAAGAATTTAATGCGCGGAAAGGGTCAAAGGAATTTTATGCGCGGAAAGTGATTTTCAGAAAAGAATTTTGCGTGCGCGGAGAGTCACCCGAGAACTATGCATTCGCGCGGACAGAATTTTGACCAAAGAATTTTCAAACTTTACAGTCTGGGGCATAAGCGGAAAAATAAATAAGATACCCGCCTATTTAAAATTAACACCTCCCTCCCCCN
>NW_020872152.1:574748-587248 GCF_003789085.1 Penaeus vannamei | reverse complement strand
GAAAGGATAAGACAGCGGTTTAACGTCATATGGGATGGTCTAGGGAGAGGTGTTTAAGAGGGAGAGGGGTGATGGATGGTGCGAGGTAGTAGGAGGGATTCATGAAATAGTATATGCTAGATGAGGGAGAGGGAGAGGGAAGAGGGAGAGAAAGATAAAAGAGAGAGAGAGAGAGAAAAGAAAAAGAGAGAGAGAAAAGAGGGAAGAGAAATGGAAAAAGAGAGAGAGAGAAAAGAAGGAAGAAGGGCATTGAAAAGAAGAAAGAGAGAGCAGGCGAGGAGGAGAGAGGGAAAATGAGAGAAGACGAGGAGAGCAAGAGGAAGAGGTGAGAAAGAGAAGGAAAGAGAGCGAGAGGAAAGATATGACTATGAGAGGGGGTAGGAGAGAAAAGAAAAGAAAGAGATGCAGGATGATGAGAGGAGAGAGGAACGAGTAGCGGACGTACTGACGATGGAGAGATAGAGAGGAATACGAGGAGAGACAGACAAAGAGGAAGAGACAGATCACAGAGAGGAGAGAAGAAGAGAGAGGGAGAAGAAGAGAGGGAGAAGAGAGAGAGAGAGGAAAGAAGGAAAGGCTAGAGAGGGTGAGAGAAGGAAAAGGAGAGAGAGAGAAAGAAAGAAAAGAGAGGGGAGAGTCCTGAGAGAAGTAGAGAGAAGAGAGAGAGGAAAGAGAGAGAAAGGGAAAGAGAAGGAAAGAGAGAGAGAGAAATGAAGAAAAGAGAGGAGAGAAAGAAGAAAAGAGAGAGAGAGAGAGAGAAGAGGCTAAATCGAGAGCTTCTCAACTCAATATTTAGTAAGAAAACAAACCGTTGTTTTACGGCAGGTTATGCAATCATAACGACGAGATACAATAATAGTTTCGGTTTAAATTGCAATTATATAATCTCTAAAACTATCAATACCTTAATACCTGAACATGATTATGATGATGATAACAACATGAAAAGCGCGAACAGTAATGCACTGAGATTAATACCGTTATTATCAATGATAACAGTAATTACGTTGATATTTGCATTAGTAATCTGTAGAAGAGAGATAAAAAAAACAAAAACAAACAAGGGGGGAGGGTAAGGCAGAATGATTGATTGTGACGTCACCCAATTGTGATTCCTCCTATTCCAACATTCTATGTGATCATTTTTTAAAATTTTATTATCATTATTATTATTTTTTTTTTTTGCTGGTGGCCGTTTAGAGAGAGGGGCTGAAGCGCGGGTAGGTGGGGGGGGGGGAGGGGGGTTTAGTGGGATCGGCTACATGATATGGACAGCTGTTTCCAGTCGTCCAAAAATGCTGGCTGATATCTATGTCTATCTGTCTATATATCTGAAATCTATTTATGTTACGTTATCCCTATTGCCTGTCCGTTCTCCTTTGCTCTGATTTGTGTCTCTAATCTTCTCCTTGTGTCTGTTGCTGTCCTGCCTGAGATTTTCTCCTCCTCAGATCGTATTTGTGATCTCTCCATCAAGACTACTCACTGCTATTCTCGCTACTCAATATGAATCGTCAGCTCGGGTCTGCTCTCTCTTTCTTTCTTTCTTCGCATTTCTGTCTCGTCGCTCATCTGTTCTTTCTCTCGACCCTTTTCTGTCTTTGGGTGTCCTTCCCCTCTCTGTTCCTTTTTTCCCCCTTTATTCCTCATCGATCTGGCCTCCTTCTTCGTTTGCCGTTCCTGTCCTCTGTCGCTCTCTTCCCCCATTTTCTAAAATGTTCTACAAGAATGACATCGTAACCGCTTTCCTCCCTTAATCCTCCTCTGGATTTTCTCCCTTCCCGACCTTCCCCCCCCTCGGTTTCCCCTCCTTCTTCTTTCTTCTCCCCGATTCTTCCCTAAATGTACTCGTGTGTGGCGGGGGGGGCTTCCCGGCCGGAAAGAGTCATATAGGTCACTTGACCTACCTTTATGAGGGCAACCAAAAAGTATTTAGTTATCGCTTTTTATATTGTTAGTTGTTTTGAATAATAGAATGGCCACCACTTCTGCCATAGCAATTACAAAAGATAGGAGTGGGCAGAAGAGGGGAGCAGAGAGCGAGGGGGAGAGAGAGGAGGGCGAGTTGAAAAGGGGAAAGGACAGGAGAGGTAGCGGGAGGGAGAAGGGGGGAAGGGGGAAGGGAGAGGTAGGGGAGAGGGGAGGAGGGGAGAGGGGACGAGTGAGAGACAACAGGGGTGGAGGGTGGGGGGGTTATTTTACCCCTAACATCCCCCCTCCCCCCCCTTCCCTATACAATTATTGCAGGGCCAAAAATAGCTTCCCTCTTTTTTTGTTTCCCTTCTCACCCCCTTTTTTCTCTTAAACCTCTGAGCCATCAATGGGGGGGGGGGGGGGGGGGTCCACACCTGGTTCACTAATACCCTTGCTGATACGTAAAAATCGGATTCCATTTTAGGCTCAGAGGGGAAAAAAATGTGATTTCAATGTTAAGCGCTGAGAATACAACGGGGTCTCAGTCATTTTTTTTTCTCGCTAGTTATAAGGTCAACACGAGACTAGATATCACATGCGATGGAAATGTTATCGAAGATAAAACGGCAAAGAGGAAGAAAAAGAAAGAAGGGAGAATGTATGGGGAATGAATAGGGAGAAGGTGATCTAAGGTATATTAAGACATAAAGAATGGAAATATTGAAAAAAGAAGACGAAAGAAGGACGTTGATTGAAAAAAGAAGACAAACGAAGGGAGCAATGATTGAAATAAAGAAGACAAAAGAAGGGAGAAATGGATGGGAAAAGAAGACGAAAGAAGGGAAATGATCTGGGAAAAGAAGACGAGAAGAAGGGAGAATGATGGGGAAGAGAAGACGAAAGAAGGGAGAATGATGGGGAAAAGAAGACGAAAGAAGGGAGAATGATTGAAAAAAGAAGACGAAAGAAGGGAGAATGATTGGAAAAAAAGGAAGGACGAAAAGAAGGGAGATGATTGAAAAAGAAAGAGCGAGGAAGGAGGAATCGATTGAAAAAGAAGACGAAAAAGGGAGAAAAAAAGAAGGACGGAAAGAAGGGAGAATCGCCATTGAAAAAGAAGACGAAAGAACCGGTAGAGAAATAAATGTGAGGAAAAGAAGAACGAAAGAAGTGGAGAATGATGGGAAAAGAGAGACGAAAGGAGAGGGGAGAATGATTCGAAAAAGAAGACGAAAGTGATACGGGAGAATGATTGAAAAAAAGAAGACGAAAGAGGTGAGAATGAAAAAAGAAGACCGAAAGAAACGGCAGAATGATGAAAAAAGGAAGACTCGAATAAGAAGGGAGAATATGATGCGGGAAAAGAAGACGAAGACAGGGAGAATGATGGGTGAAAAGGATAGACGAAAGAAGGAGAATGAGATAAAAAAAAAAAGGGAAAAAAGGAAACGGGGGCAAGAAGGGAGAATCTGTATTGAAAAAGAAGACGAAAGAGGGAGAATGATGGGGAAAAGCGAAGACGAAAAAGAAGGGCCGAGAGAATGATTGAAAAAAGAAGATCGGTTAGAAGGAGAATGATTGAAAAAAGAAGACGATCAAGAAGGGAGAATGATGTCGGGATCTCAAGAAGTACGAATGAAGAAGGGAGAATGATGGGGAAAAGAAGAGCGAAATGAGGGAGAATGTATGGGTAAAAGAAGACAAAGAAGGGCGAATATGATTGAAAAAGAAGACAAAAGAAGGGAGTATCATTGATGGCGGAAAAGAAGCGACGAAAAAGGGAGAAATGATTTTTGAAAAAAGAAGACGAAAAGAAGGAGAGAGGATTTTTGAAAAAAGAGAAGACGAAAGAAAGGGAGAAGGTCTAGACTGGTGATTTAAGCAAGACCCCTGTACGAAGACATGTAGCATCGAAGGGATGATCAAAAAACGAATGACGGGTAAGAAGGCCGCGGAATTGATAGAAGACGGGGTACCTGGGCCGAGAAGTAGGGAGAATGAAGCTTAACACGTTAGGGTGACTGAAACTCTGAAAGACTATAAGTACTTGTAAAAAGAAGGACGATGAAAGTGGGGATAGATTTATGATGAATTTTAAAGAGCAGAGACAGAAAGAAAGGCAGATATGATTGAAAAAAGAAGACGAATAGATGGAGAATGATGGGGAAAGAGAAGCGACCCAGAAAGGGAGAATTGATTGAAAAAAAGAGACGAAAGAAGGGGAGAATAGTATGGGGAAAAGATACGAATGAAGGGAGAATGATTGAAAAAAGGAAGACGGGTTAAGAAGGGAGAATGATATTGAAAAAATGAAGCATCGAAAGGGGAGAATGATTGAAAGAAGAAGACGAAAGAAGGAGATGATTGAAAAGAACGACGAAAGAAGGGAGAATGACTTGAAAACCAGAAGACGAAAAGAAGGGAGAGGAATGATTGAAAAAAGTAAGACGAAGAAGGACGACATGATGGTGGAAAAAAAGACGATACAAGAAGGTTGAGAATGATTGAAAAAAGAAGACGAAAGAAGGGAGAATGATGGGGAAAAGAAGACGAAAGAAGGGAGAATGATGGGGAAAAGAAGACGGAAAGTAAGGCGGAGGAATGATTTGAAAAAAGAAGACAAGAAGGGAGAGAGTTGATTTGGAAAAAAGAAGACGAAAGAAAGGCGAGATATGATTGAAAAAAGAAGACGAAAGAAGGGAGAATGATTGAAAAAAGAAGACGAAAGAAGGGATGATTCCTTATTGATTGAAAAAAGATTAGACGAAAGAAGTCGAGGAATGATTGGATATATAAAGAAGTTCGGAAAGAAAAGGGAGAAGATGGGGAAAACGAAGACGTAAAGGAAGAAGGGGAGAAATGATGGGGGAAAGAAGACGAAAAGAAGGGAGAATTCGATGTTGTGGAAAAAGAAGACGAAAGAAGGGAGAATGATGAAAAATAGAAGACAACAAGAGGGAGAATGTATGGGGAAAAGAAGGCGCCGAAAAAGAAGGAGAATCGATTATGAAATAAAGATAGACGAAAGAAGGGCAATTGATTGAAAAAAAGAGACGAAAGAAGGTGGGAGAATGATGGGGAAAGAAGACGATCAAGAAGGGGAGAATGATTGGAAAAAAGAAGACGGAATTAAGGCGAGAATTGATTTGAAAAAGCAAGACGGAAAGATAGGAGAATGATTTTGAAAAAAGAAGACGAAAGAAGGGAAATGATTGAAAAAAGAAGAACGATAAAGAATTAAGGAGGAATGATTGAAAAAAGGAAGACGATAAGAAGTGGGCCAATGATGGGGAAAAGAAGTACGATAAGAAGGGAGAATGATGGGGGAAAAGAAGACGAAAGAAAGGCGGAGAATGATTGAAATAAAGAAGACGGAAGAAGGGAGAATGATGAGAGAAAAGAAGACGAAAGAAGGGGAGATATGATTGAAAAAAGCGGTAAGAAGAAGTGGAGAATGATTGGAAAAAAAGAAGACGAAAGAAAAGGGCGCGCGAATGATTTTGAAAAAAATAGAAGACGAAAGAAGGAGAAATGATTGAAAAAAGAAGACAAAGAAAGGGAGAATGATGGGAAATAAAAGACGCAAAGAGGAGAATGATTGAAAAAAAGAAGACGACAAGAGGGGAGATATGATGGCGGGAAAAGAAGACGAAGAAGGGAGAATGATGGGTGAAAGAAGACGAAAGAAGGCGAGAATGATTTGAAAAAGAAGACAAAAGAAGGGGAATGATTGAAAAAAAGAAGACGAAAGAAGGGAGAATGATTGACCCAAAAAGAAGACGGAAAGAAGGGAGATATGATTGAACAAAAAGAAAGAACGAAGAAGGGAGAATGATTGAAAAAAAGAAGCACGAAAGAAGGAGAGAATTGACTTGAAAAAGAAGACGACAAGGAGGCGCGAGAATAGATGTGGGAAAAAAAAGACGAAAGAAGTGAGAATGAGAAAGAAGAAGACGAAAGAAGGGGAGAATATTTGAAAAAAAGACAAAGCAAGGCCCGAGAATGATAAAAAAGACAGACGAAAGAAAGGCCGAGATATGATTTGAAAAAAGGAAGACGCCGAAGGGAGAAATGATTGAAAATGAGAAGACGAAAGAAGGGAGAATGATTTGAAAAAAGAAGACGAAAGAAGGGAGAATGATTGAAAAAGAAGACGAAAGAAGGGAAAATGATTGAAAAAAGAAGACGAAAGAAAGGAGAATGATTGAAAAAAGAAGACGAAAGAAGGGAGAATGATTGAAAAAAGAAGACGAAAGAAGGGAGATGATTGAAAAAAATGAAGACAACAAGAAGGGAGAATGATTGGAAAAAGAAGACGAAAGAAAGGAGAATGATTGAAAAAAGAAGACGAAAGAAGGGAGATGATTGAAAAGAAGACGAAAGAAGGGAGAATGGATTGAAAAAAGAAGACGAAAGAAAGGACGAGAGAATGAATGATTGAAAAAAGAAGACAAAAAGACAGGGGAGAGATGATTGAAAAAGAAGACGAAAGAAGGGAGAATGATTGAAAAAAGAAGACGAAAGAAGGGAGAATTGATTGAACAAAAGAAGACGAAAGAAGGAGAATGATTGAAAAAAAGAAGACGAAAGAAAGGGAGAATGATGGGAAAAGAAGACGAAAGAAGGGAATGATTGAAAAAAGGAAAGAAGGGAGAAAAAAAAGAAGACGAAAGAAGGGAGCAATGATGGGAAAAGAAGACGAAAGAAGGGAGAAATGATTGAAAAAGGCGAAAAGAAGGGAGAATGATTGAAAAAAGAAGACGAAAGAAGGAGAAATGATTGAAGAAAAGAAGACGAAAGAAGGGAGAATGATTGAAAAAAAGAAGACGAAAGAAGGGAGAATGATTGAAAAAAGAAGACGAAAGAAGGGAGAATGATTGAAAAAATAAGACGAAAGAAGGCGAGGAAATGATGAAAAAAAAGACGAAAGAAGGGAGAATGATTTAAAAAGAAGACGAAGAAGGGAGAATGATTGACAAAAAAGAAGACGAAAAGTAGGAGAATGATTGAAAAAAGAAGACGGAAAGAAGGAGAAATGAAGAAAAAGAAACGAAAGAAGGGAGAATGATTGAAAAAAGAAGACGAAAGAAGGAGAATGATTTGAAAAAAGAACGAAGAAGGAGAATGATTGAAAAAAAAGAAAACGAAAGAAGGGGATGCGAAAGAAGACCGAAAGAAGGGAGAATATGATTGAAAAAAGAAGACGAAAGAAGGGAGAATGATGAAGAAGCAGAAGGGAGAACATAAGACGAAAGGGAGAATGATTGAAAAAAAAGAAGAGAAAAGAATGGAAAAAGAAGACGAAAGAAGGGAGAATGATTGAAAAAAGAGACGAAGAAGGAGATGATAGGAAGAAGACAAAAAGAAGGGAGAATGATTTGGAAAAGAAGACGAAAAGAAAGGAGCAATGATTGAAAAAAGAAAGACGAGACAAAGGGGAGAATGATTAAAAAAGAAGACGAAAGAAGGGAGAATGATTGGAAAGAAGAGAAAGAAGGGAGAATTGAGAAAAAAAGAAGACGAAAGAAGGGAGAATGATTGAAAAAAGAAGACGAAAGAAGGGAGAATGATTAAAAAAAGAAGACGAAAGAAGGGAGAATGATTTGAAAAAGAAACGCGAAGGGAGAATGATTGAAAAAAAGAAGACGAAAGAAGGGAGAATGATGGGGAAAAGAAGACAAAAGAAGGGAGAATGATTGAAAAAAGAACGACGAAAGAAGGAGAATGATTGAAAAAAGAAGACAAAGAAGGGAGAATGATTGAAAAAAGAAGACGAAAGAAGGGAGAATGATTGAAAAAGAAGACGAAAGAAGGCGAGAATGATTGAAAAAAGAAGACGAAAGAAGGGAGAATGATTGAAAGCACGACAAAAAGAAGACGAAAGAAGGAAATGATTGAAAAAAGAAGACGAAAGAAGGGAGAATGATTGAAAAAAAGACAAAAGGAAGGGAGAATGGAAAAGAAGGACGAAAGAAGGAGATGATTGAAAAAGAAGACGAAAGAAGGGAGAATGATTGAAAAAAAGAAGAACGAGAGGGAAAATGAAAAAGGATTGACAAAAGAAGACGAAAGAAGGAGAATGATTTGAAAAAAGAAGACGAAAGAAGGGAATGATTGAAAAAAGAAGAAAAGGGAGAATGATTGAAAAAGAAGACGAAAGAAGGGAGAATGAGAAGACGAAAGAAGGAGATGATGATTGAAAAAAGAAGACGAAGAGAAAGAATGAGAATGATGAGAAGGAAATGAGAAAAAGAAGACGGAAGAATAAGATTAAGACAGATGACAATGAAGATGACAGTGAAGATGAAGATGATGAAGAAAATGCATATGAAGGAGTATAAGTACGTATATACATTTCAATTTACTTATGCATAAGCACGGTTCATGTACATTATATGAAGAAAAGTCCAAGATTAATATTTCTTGTTCCTTTCTCAACGTGTTTGCATTTGAGACATTATCTTGATCCAGGATAAAGAACAATGCGCTTTTCCAAACATTTCTATCTTATTCCTTCCCGTGAATAATATCCTTCTAGTCTCGTTGTTATAAAGAACACATATAATATAATCTCTTGTTCAAATATAATCTTGAACAAATATAATCTCTTGTTCAGGAGCTGGTACTAATCTTCCTGGCAACATTTTTTTTCTATTGGCAATATTGGTATAATACTCCCACTTACTCATTCTAATCACAAATATTCATTCTAATCACTATTATTATGTTATACTGTTATTTTTGTTATTCTATCATAGAATACTATGTATTGATATTTATTATCATCAATATTGTTATTCTTGTTCTTGTCATTATCATTATGAATGTTGTTATTGTTGCTATAAATTATCATTATCATCATAATTATTTTCCTTACTACTTCTATCATCATCATAATTCCTGTCTTCATTATCATTAATGTTATTATCATAATGTTCTTGTTGTTAGCTATTCATTATATCATATTCATTATCATTATTATTACCATTGTTGTTATCATTATTATCACTGTTATCATTAGCATCAGCAATCATTACTAGTTCTATTATTATCATTATCATTATTCTTATAATTATCATAACTGTTAGTGTAAATCTCTCTCTCTCTCTCTCTCTCTCTCTCTCTCTCTCTCTCTCTCTCTCTCTCTCTCTCTCTCTCTCTCTCTCTCTCTCTCTCTCTCTCTCTCTCTCTCTCTCTCTCTCTTCTTAAACGTAATTATCATTATCATTTATTATTTACCATTGTTGTTTATCATTATATCACTGTTATCATTAGCTATTTAGCAATTCATTTACTGTTCTATTATTATCTATGCTATTAAGCTGTGTTTTAATAACTAGTATACATCTTTATGTCGTAGAATCTTCTAGTAGTGCCTCTGATAGGTCCAACATAAGTAGAGGTCGACACTGTAACTGGTGAACCATCTCTGTGAATTCTGTATTAAAGGCAGCCATAATACATGTCCAACACACAAAGTGCTTATGTTATAAACTATTGAATGAGTATGATAATAGTGATCTCTGATATAGAAAGAACACCTGAAATTAAGAAAAATTGTATGATAATATTAACCGAAAGTAGGGGTAAGAGATGATGATGAGATAACAACAATTTCCATGGTCACTGCGATGATAATGATAGCAATAGTCAGATAATAATAGTTTTGATGGTAAAATAATACTGAAAATAACAATAATAATAATGATCATAACAAATGATACAATGAATAGAAGACTTATATTTCATAATAGTAATATGATAAAGATGATATGCATAATGATAATGATAAGAAGACTGAGCGAGCTCAATTCGAACCTGATCAGCAAATGATAATTGATAACAATGTACATGATCTGATTAATTAGATAACGATGAGGTTAATGATACTATGATAATGATATTTAAACACAACAACAATAATGAAATGGTAATAGTATTGATAAGGGATGGCATAATGCCTCGATAATCAAGTAAAATGTAAAACAATAATGACCAATAACAGTTATGATAATTATAAGAATAAGATAATATGTAATTAGACGCCATACTAGTAATAATTGCCCTAACAGTATGCAATAACAATGATACCTAATGACGAATAAACAACAATGGTAATGAGAGGTGAATGACCTAATCCAATATGATAATAATGATAATAAATATTCGGTAATAATGCATAATGAGGATAATGATAATGTATAACCCAAGAACAAGATAACTAATGCAGCAACAATTAACAACATTTTTCATAATTAATATGACAAGAACAAAAACAACAACAATTCGATAGCATAATCATAATTAGTAATAACCATAAATATTTTGTGATACGGAAACAACAAAAACAGCAAGTAATAACAATTTAATAGCGATACATAAAATAAATCAATAAGTTGACTATCAAATTGATGCTGCCCAATAACCAAAATTGTGATAGTAAGAATAGTATTAATCATTAGTATCCTCATGATTATCAATAACTAATTAAGATAAATAGCCGAATTAAGAGATAACGTATTTTTATACTTATTGTTTGCATAATGTTTGGTATTTAAATTGTTATATGTTCCTTCCTTGGCTTGAGGGGCCCGCTACAGGAATAAATGTTGAAAAGTATTTTTTTTTTTTTTTTTTGCTTGTGTACACCGATGTGCTGTGTTACATAAACATTATATATGGTGTATAAATTANGAGGAGGAGAAAATCTGCTACTTACCTATGCATGTTGCGAATTTAAGTGAAGTGTTTAAAGAACGCAGAAAAGAAGAAAGATCTGAGGAGGAAGAGAGAGAGAGAGAGAGACGAGAAAGAGAGAGAAGAGAGAGAGAAGAGAAGACGATGAGAGATCTGAGAAGACTGAGACGGAGATGAGAAAATTCATGCTACCTCTTACCTACCGTATTCGAATTTTAAGTGAGTGTTAAGAAGGAGAAAGAAAAGAAAGAGCGAATGAGACAAGAGCGAAAAGAAAAATCATGCCAACTCTACCTAGTATGTGCGAATTTGAAGTGCGTGTTTAAGAAGGAGAAAGAAAGAAGGAAGAGAGGAGAGGAGGGGAATAGAGAGAACTGGAGGGGAGGAGAGAGAACGGGAGAGGAATGAGGAGGAGAGGAGAGAAGAGGGAGGAGAAGAGAGAGAAGACGGATTTTTGATGTGGAAGATATTTTAGAGATCGAGAAGTGATGTGTGTGCGGGATGAAAGTAGGTAGAGAGTAGACTAGGGAATAAGAGAAGAAAGAAAAATCATGCTACGCCTTACCTATGGTATGTGCGAATTTTAAAGGCCCTAACGTATCGCCGTTTTGGTTTAAAGGAGAAAAAAAGAGAGAGAAAGAAATGTAAGATAGAAGAGTAGATATAGTATAGTAGGACCAACTAATGAATCATAAATCTTACAAGACACCTTTTTTTGAAACACCCACACAACCCCACACACCCACACACACACAACACACACCATAAGACCCCCACCACCAACACACAAAAAAAAATAAAAAAAAAAAAGTCACCCCACCACACTACCTACCAAACCAAACCCATTACCCCACTCCCCATCCACCAACACCCCTCATCACCCCCCCCCCCCCCCCCCCCCCCCCCCCCAACCCGCCCCCATACTTACCCATACTGCCAGGTACTTCCGAAGACAGCTGAGTGGAACGAGAGACGCATGTAAACTTGAGCCACCGAAATACTTATTCAGGAAAATGTGGTTTCTGCCGATTCTCACTATATATTATTTATGTAAAAAAAGTTCGATTTTTGGTTCATCAGAGATTTGTGGATTGCCTGTTCTTAATTTGATTTTTATTGTTTCTATTTTCTTTTTGGACATGGAAGTGGGTATATAGCTGGTTTATATATTATAGAAATTTAAATACGTTTTGGTATGAGTTTGGATTTTTTCGACACGGAGAAAAAAAATAAACACAGCAAAATAGATTTTGTCTAAAATTGAAGAAAAAGAATATATATTTCATTCAGGTTACAAATCTCACTGAAGCATTTTGATTTCAACTCAAGGAATGATAAAACAAGGAGGTAAAATACTATATGTAGTAAACAGCTAAACGTTATTCTTATAATATCTATATCTATATCTATCTATCTATCATCTATCATATCTATCTATCTATACTATCTTCTATCTATCATCTATCTATATATATATATATGGAGAGGAGGAGGAGACGCCGCGCACACACACCAACCAAGGGAAGAAGGGAAGGAAGGAAGGGGAGGTGGAATAAAGGGGAGGAGGAGGGGAAAGGAAGGAGGAAGAGTGGGAGGAGAGAGGGCGAGGGGTAAGAGGAGGAGGACAGCGGAGGGGGAAGCAACACACACGACACGCAGTACATATACTACACAATATTCATAGTTTTTATCCACTGTATCTCCTCCCAATACTTCCCCGACTGACCGCCTCTTTTCTCTCCTCTCTCTCTCTCTCTCTCCTCTCTCTCTCTCTCTCTCTCTCTCTCCCTCTCCTCTCTCTCTCTCTGTCTCTCTCTCTCTCTTTCTCTCTTTTTCCTTTTCGCTCTTCCTCATCCTCCCTTACCCTTCCTCCTTCACCCTCCTACTCC
>NW_020872152.1:562248-569748 GCF_003789085.1 Penaeus vannamei | reverse complement strand
CTTTATCTCTCTTATCAGTTTGTAATTTTGTCTCCAGGTTCATGGCTCAGAGAGTATCAATGTGTTTGTGTGGTGTTGTGTGTGTGTGTGTGTGTGTGTGGTGTGTGTGTGTGTGTGTGTGTTGTGTGTGTGTGTGTGTGTGTGTGTGTGTGTGTGTGTGTGTGTGTGAGTGTGTGTGTGTGTGTGATGTGGTGGTGTGTGTTGTGAGTGTGTGTGGTGTGTGAGTGGTTGTGAGTGTGTGTGTGTGTGTGTGAGTGTATGAGTGTGTGTGTGTGAGAGGAATGAGTATGGTGTGTGTGTGTATGTGTGTATGAGGTGTGTGTATGATGTGTTGTTGTGTGTGTGTGTGTGTGTGTGTGTGTGTGTGTGTGTGTGTGTGTGTGTGTGTGTGTGTGTGTGTGAGTGTGAGTGTATGTGTGCGTGTGTGGTTGAGAGTATATGAGTGTGTGAGGGCGTGTGTGTGAGAGAAGTGTATTGTGAGAGAGTGTATGTGTGAGAGAGAGTGTATGTGTGTGTATGTATGTGTATGTGTGTATTGGTGTGTATGCATGTGTGTGTATGTATGTGTGTGTATGTATGCATGTTTGTGTGTATGGTGTGTTGTGTGTGTATGCGTCCGTGCATGTGTATCTGAGAGAGTGTATTGATATGCTAATATATCTTCTTTCGCTGCTGCTCAGGGACTCACTATCATCATATATTTTATCACTGTTGCTTATATGCAATGACCTGCAACCGGCAAGGCTCAAAAGTTATCATAATCTTTATCTCTGTTATCATTTATTTTTAAAATAATTTCATAGGGGTCGTGAGTCTCATTGCTCAGGTTCTGCGTTCGAGTCACTTTCATCATCATGATCATCATCACCATCATCATTTTCTTTATCATTTTCAGGGTCGTCCTTGTAACTTTCCTCATCACTATCATATTCTTTATCATCATTTATTATCATTTATTATCATTTATTTATCATGTTATTATCATTTTCAGGGTCGTCCTCGTCATCACTATCACTATCATCATATTCTTCATCACTTTCAGGATCGTCCGCGTCACTTTCCTCATCACTATCACCATCATCATTTTCTTCATCACTTTCAGGATCGGACTCGTCACTATCACCATCATCGTTTTCTTCATCATCATCACTTTCAAGGTCGTCCTCGTCATCACTATCACTATCATCATATTCTTCATCACTTTCAGAATCGTTCTTGTCACTTTCCTCATCACTATCACCATCATCA
This sequence comes from Penaeus vannamei, assembly GCF_003789085.1. Lineage (NCBI taxonomy): Eukaryota > Metazoa > Arthropoda > Malacostraca > Decapoda > Penaeidae > Penaeus > Penaeus vannamei. The sequence continues at coordinate 568,500 of NW_020872152.1, read as the reverse complement.
TATTCTTCATCACTTTCAGGATCGTCCTTTGTCACTTTCTTCATCACTATCACCATCATCATTTCATAAGTATCGTCGTCCTCATCTTCCTTATCAGCGTCTCTGTCATCTTCATCATTATCATTATCACCGTCCTCATTATCACCATCAGCATCGTCTTCCTCACCATCTTTATCACCATCAAATTCATTATTAGCATCTACACCATCGTCACTATCAGCTTCCGCGCCCTCATCACCATCACTATCACCATCATCACTATCAACATCACCATGCCCATCACTATTAATTAACATCAATTTTCAGCTTCTGTCAGCATCTTCACTATCATCTCTCAACATCCCCATCACTATCAACATCACCATCATCTTCACTATCATCATCTTCAGCCTGTCAATCTTCAGCCTCTGTCACCACCATCACTATCATCACCACCATCTTCACTATCAGCATCACCATCATTTTCAGCCTCTGTCACCATCACCACTGTCAGCATCACCATCATCTTCATTCTCTGTCACTTTCACCCTCACTGCTGTCACCATAGGTTCTCCCGTTCACCATACCGCGCGGGTTGCCGAGGTCGTGATGGTGAATTTGGCTGATTTATTGTGCTGAAAGTCATTTTTTTAATGTTATTGGTTTGAGAATATTACATATATGTTGATTCAGCAGGTCAGGTGTGTGTGATATATGTACACGTACATCAACACATACGTACATACACACACATACATACTACATACTACACACATACTACACACACACACACACACACACACACACACACACACACACACACACACACACACACACACACACACACACACACACACACAAATAATATTCATATGTATATATATATATATATATATATATATATATATATATAATATATATATATATATATATAATATATATATATATATATATGTTACGCACGCACGCACGCACGCACGCACGCACGCACACACACACACACACACACACACACACACACACACACACACACACACACACACACACACACACACACACAACACACACACACACACACACACACACACACACACACACACACATAAATATTCATATGTATACAAGTAAATGCTTTTAAGCTGACAGTTTGAAAATTATCTTTTTAGGTGAAAATAAAGTATTTTTCATACTCAATAACTTTTTATCTAAATTCCCCGAACAGATATAATAAGTGCTTTAAACTGGCTTACTTTCTCCGCAATTTAATGACTGATTTAAAATTTATGCGAGTCACCCCTTTACATGGCATGGCTTTGGTTTTTACAATTTAATTTAATTAATCTATTTACCTGAATGCATAGGTCTAGGAATCTTTAGAAAAAATAGGAAATATAGAGAATAAATAGAGAATGGAATAAACACGATGTTAGTTACGGGCTTCTCTTATCTTCTTCTCTCCTTGGACTCAGGCTGATAAGAGAGGAGGGGAGGGGGGAGGGGGAGGAGAGACGGAGGGGTTGGGGGTAAGGGGAGAGAGGGGGGGGGGGGGAGAGCCACATCCGCTGCGGGTTAGAATTAGTCAAGCCTTGACAACGTGTGACACCGGGTGCGCTGTAACACGTCTCTGGATAAAAAAACAAAACAACAACAAACGTTCTGCTTTTCTGAAAGGCGCGTGGACATGTCTCGTGGGCGGAGCTAAACACGTGTCAGGTGATCGCTGATTGGCTGTTCATTTTGCAGAGAGCAATGTTGAGGATGAGGTTGAAATTTGCCAGACTCTGCCGGATTTTTGCCAATGTGAGTACTCCCCTTGGTGGTGGCGTTGGGAAAGGCGTGTTTTTGTGGCCGTTTTGGGATCTTTTTTCTGTCTTTTTTTGCTGTTGCGCTGTTGTGTGTGATTGTGTGTGTGTGTGTGTGTTGTGTGTGTGTGTGTGTGTGTGTGTGTGTGTGTGTGTGTGGTGTGTGTGTGTGTGTGTGTGTGTGGTGTGTGTGTGTGTGTGTGTGTGTGTGTGTGTGTGTGTGTGTTTGGTGTGTGTGTGTGGCTACGTTTGTGTATGTGTTGTGTGTGTTTGGGGGGGGGTTGTATGAGGTATGTGTGTTGTTTGTGTGTGTGTATGTGTGTCTATCTATATGTCTGAGTCAGTGCACGTATATACAAATGTGTGTAGGTGTGTGTGACTGTATGCGTGTATCTTCGCATATATGTATATATATGTGTGAGTATGTGTGCATGTACGTGCGAGTTTGTGGGCGTGTACGTGTGAAAGTGTGTGTCTGTATATCTGCATGCGCTTCCGTGGGGAATTTAGCAAAGTTTTAGCAAAGTTTCCAAGTAAAAAAACGTATTCGAACATGGTGTGAAGCCAAACATTCGTCGTTATTTGGCCTTGTGTTAATGAACATAATGACTTTACGAAACGTTTGCGATTTGCGACGAAGAAAACACCCCAAACTTGTTGTGCATTTGGCTCTTCAAATCGCCAGGCTGGTAAAAAAAAAAAAAAAATCTTGGTTGCCCATTTATGGTCTGCCAAAAGGGAAAACTTCAATTGATAAGCGGAAAAAAATGAAGCTTGGAGACACGCTGAAGAGAAACCTGGTAGCTCTTCACTGTGCATGTCATTGCAACACAGGTCTTAGTCGGGAGAAATCATTTGCACTGATTGCAACTGACTGACATACTTCCTGGGTGTTTTGACAAAGGTATTTGGTATATGAGGCTGGCTTGTTTAATTTGAAGTGTACTGCTGCCTCTGATAAGACGATATGTGGTGCCACATGACTGCAACATGGGCTTAAAGGCTGTCATGATATGTGGTGGATGGGCATTAAAGTCTTTGCAACATGGGCTTAAAGGCTGTCATGCACTAGTCTTGAAATCCCAACCGGGCATAGGAAAGTCTTACACAGTGCTGTCTTAATACCTGGCGTTGACTAGGTAGCATCTGCAGAGTGGAAATAATTGCTAAATTTTACGCCTTTGAATCAATCTGTCAGTTAAAAAAAACTTCAGAATGTCATTTGTCATATTTTGTTACTTATTGAAGATTCAAAATTAATTAAACTTTGATAGAATGTGAATATTCATACTGAGCATGACTTATCTTCACAATATTCTTTAAAAATATGGAAATAAAAGCATGGCCTAAATGACAAAGAACCTTAACCCCCCCCCCAAAAAAAAAAGAAAAGAAAAAAGTAAAAAGTAAAAAATAGAAAAAAGTTAAAAAATAATAAAGAAAAGAAAAGCAAAAAGAAAAGAAAATTTACCAAGAAAAGAAAAGAGAAAAGGTCCTGTTCGCAGTGTGATCATAATGACCACCCTGCACATGACCAGCAACAAGGTAATCATAAGCTTTTTCTAAAGACTTATACACTTTTATGTATCTCCTTTGAGGATACGGTGACATCTCTCCTTATTAGGGCAGGTAGTTTAGAAGTATCCTTTACCCTCTCATCATCGCGCAGAGAAAAGGGGTCAGGAACCTTCTTTCCATTAGTGAGAGGCAGTTTCGATATATAATGTTATTTATCATCATCTTAGCAGTTTCCTTAAATATATGTTATTTATCAGCATCTTAGCAGTTTCCTTAATATATGTTATTTATCAGCATCTTAGCAGTTTCCTTAATATATGTTATTTATCATGCATTAGCAGTTTCCTTAATATATGTTATTTATTCTTAGCAGTTTCGGTAATATAATGTTATTTATCAGCATCTTAGCAGTTTTGGTAATATAATGTTATTTATCAGCATCTTAGAGTTCTTTGAAGTGGAAGGTTTCATTTGGGAGAGGCGAGGTCAGTAGCAACTCGAGGAGGTGTCATGGCGCCTGATTCTATTTATGGAAAAAAGGACACGTGGGTTTATTTTGATGACGTCACAAAAGTTACGAATGCTTCGTGAATATGGTCGATGATTTTGGTCTTTTCAGTTTTCAAAAAGGAGGGAAAAGATGGAGAATAGTCATTAAATATTTTCATCATTTTCATGGAACAATCACCAAAACAGATGCCATGACACCTCCTTGAGTTGCTACTGATCTAGCCTTTCCCGGTGTTTCCAGTGTTTCACGTGGATCTCGCAGTCTCGCTTCGTCCGTTGCCTCACTATCTCTGCGCCCATTTTTTTTTTTTTTTTTTTTTTTTTTACGTGAGAGCTCCTACGTCGGTTGGTTAGCATAATAACTCAAAAATTCAAGATCAGATTTGGTTGGTTAGCATCATAACTCAAACATTCACGAATCGGATTTTTTTTTTTTTTTTTTTTTTTTTTTTTTTTTTTTACCAGAGGTGTGTGACTTTGCTCAACTTAAGGTGCTGTGACACTAGCACTTTTTCCGTCATTTTTGACAATTATACTTAACATAAATACAAACATTCTCGAATATAAGCTCTTGATTTGATTTGCTTGGCTGAAAAAGTTGACGGAAAGGTTGTCAGACGGAAACGATCATTATCGTCTGACTGGAAAATCGACAATTCGCTCAAAAATGGACAAAATATCAGAAAATTGTCTAAAAAAATTGACGGAAAAAGTGCTAGTGTGACAGCACCTTTAGAGGCTTCAGTTTTGGCTGTGTTCCGAAGCGTGATTCGAATCCTGGGAGAAGGATTCTGTTATTTACATCGCTTTCACATCGTCCTTGTTTTGTGTAGGCTATGCTGTGTTGTAGTACAGGTCGGTGAACTCGTCTTCTGTTCATTATGAATCTGCACAGGTGATTGATTAGCTTTCGAACGGTTAATCATACACAATCTGCACAGGTAATTATCGAGCTTTTAATGGAGAATCATACACAATCTGCACAGGTAATTATCGAGCTTTTAATGGAGAATCATACACAATCTGCACAGGTAATCAATGAGCTTTATAATGGATAATCATGCACGTTAACATTTATGTACTTTTGCGGTTATGTTTGTATGTGTGTGTTTTTGTATGTGTGCCTGTATGTACGTATGCATGTATGTATCTATATGTATGCATTAGTATCATACACATGTAAAACATTTACTTACTCTTTTGTGTTAATATTTGTATATGTATGCATGTGTGTATGCATGCATGTATGTAACATTGCATCTATGTATGCGTCTGTGATCGTAATTTTGTATGCATTGAAAAAAAAAGATAAATACAAAAAGTATAACAGATGCAATTACACACAACAAACAGAAGGAAAATCTACAAAATAGAGCAACAGAGAAGACATGATATTACGTTTTACTTCAAAAACACAAGAGAACCAAATTGCGCTGGAACTCTGCAACATCTTGCAAGAGAACCCGAGTTGCCAGTTGCATATTTTTTCGACATTTATTTTTGATTAGGGCTTTTCTCTCCATCCTCCTCCCCCCCTCCCCCTCCCCCCGCCGTCTCCTCCCCAATGACGCTTTCTTTGCTTCTGTGAGTTTGTTGTGTGTGTGTGTTGTGTGTTTGAAGTGTGTGTGTGTGAAATATGTGTTAAAATATAGACATAAGAAAGCATCTACGTTTTTTAAAAGATGTGGCTTGGTATATATGCAATATAAATTTATACATTATACATATTTGTGTGTGTGTATAGATATAGATGTAAAGTATATGTATATAATATATAATATATATATATATACTATATATATATATATATATATATATGTGTGTGTGTGTGTGTGTGTGTGTGTGTGTGTGTTTGTGTGTGTGTTTGTGTTGTTGTGTGTTTGTGTCATATAAGACATTTAATCTTTTACAAAATACAATATATTCTATCAAATTATTGTTGCCAGTATGTTGTAGTATTGTAGCAAACACAATTCTTTCAAAATTTCTGTACTTCCTGGGCTTTTGGATTTTAAGGAAATCCAAAAAAAAAAAAATATGACCCACGTAATTTTAATACAAGTAGCATGACGTAATGGAATAGATTGGATTTATTCTTCTGTTGAGTGTGCGCCAAAGATGCAATGGTCGCAATCTATTTTTTCAAACAATTTCTTTTTATTCTATAATCAAATCATAATAAACAAGTGGCATATCATAAGGTAAATCTAATGAAAAGCAAGTAATATTACCTAATTCTAAGGTTAATTCTGCCATACACTGCTTACATTTTAAATCAATAAACATTATGATTAAAATAAAGAATAAAAAATTATTAAAATAAAAGATATTAAATAAAAATTCAAAGAGTTAAAATAAAAAATGTGAGACGGAATCAAACCACTCACGCTAGATTTTAAATGCATTATGCGAAATCTATTTAATTTCATTTATATTACGAATG
>NW_020872152.1:523960-533960 GCF_003789085.1 Penaeus vannamei | reverse complement strand
TACCCCTATTTTTGGGTAACCTCCCCTCCTCTTATGTGGTACTCTCCCCACCCCACCCCCATCTGGTAACCCTTCCCCTCAAACCCTATTTTGTAAGCCCTCCCTCCCCTTATTGTGGGTGCTCTCCCCCCACCCCAGCCCCATCTGGTACTTCTCCCACCCCCATTTGGTACCCTCCCCACCCCCATGTGGCATCACTCCCAAACCCCACTTCTAGGAGCCCTCCGCTTCCCCTTATTGTGGTAGCACTCCCACCACCCACCACCCATCTGGTTACCTCCTCCACCCCACCCCATCTAGTACACCCAACCCCCATCTGTACCTCCCCAACCCCACCCCATCTGGCACCCTCTCCACCCCATTTGGTACCCTCCCCACCCCCATGTGGTATCCCCCCACCCTCACCTTCCTAGTACCCTCCCTTCCCCTATGTGGTAGGCCCTCCCCCTCCCCAACCCCATCTGGTACCCTCCCCCCCATCCACCCCATCTAGTAACCCTCGCCCCACCCCACCCCATCCTGGTACCCTCCCCACCCCCACCCATCTGCTGTACCCTCTCCCACCCCCATTTGTACCCCGCCTCCCCCACCCCCATGTGGTCATCATCCCACCCCACTTCTAGTACCTCCCTTTCCTCTTATTGTGGTACCTCCCCCCACCCACCCCATCTGGTAGCCCTCCCCACCGCCACCCCATTCTGGTAGCCCTCCCCCAACCCCACCCATCTGGTACCCTCCCCACCCCACCCCATCTTGGTACCCTCCCACCCCTATCTAAAGTACCCTTCGCAAAATCAGCCTTTCAGGTCCTCATTAGTATGGGAGAAGCAAGTTTCAGGCTCTAAACAATGGGCTTGGGAAGTGGAGGAGGGGGGGGGTTTATGGGGTATAGGGGGGGTATCTTCATCGCCTTTAATCACTTGATCTCGAACAAGTAGGTCTTAGGCTTTAAGTGGAGGGGAAAAAAGAGAGAGCGAGGGAGCGGAGAAATATATATATTATATATATATATATATATATATATATATATATATATATATATATATGATATATAGTATATATAAGTAAAGATAGATAGATTGATAGAGAGAGAGATAGACAGACAGACAGAGACAGAGAAAGAGAAAGAGAGATAGAGACAGAGACAGAGACAGGAGAAAGACATGAGACAGAGACAGCAGAGACAGAGACCAGAGACAGAGACAGTAGACAGAGACAGAGACAGAGACTAGAGACTAGAGAACTAGAGTACAGAGACAGAGGACAGAGAGAACGAGAACAGAGAGAGGAAGAGAGCGACAGAGAGAGAGAAGAGAGAAGAGAAGAGAGAGAGAGAGAGAGAGAGAGAGAGAGAGAAGAGAGAGAGAGAAGAGAGAGAGAGAGAGAGAGAGGAGAGAGAGAGAGAGAGAGAGAGAGAGAGGAGAGAGAGAGAGAGAGAGAGAGAGAGAGAGACGAAGAGGAATCGAGAGAGAAAGACGAAAAGAAATCTTTTTTAGAGGCGCTCATAAATTGGGATGAAATGTATATGAATGGTTTAAGGTTCACGAAGAGCGATTCTCGAGACGTGGGAATGGGGGAGGGATGGGGTAGGGGGAGGGAGGAAGGGAGAGGGGGAGAGGGAAAGAGAGGAAGGGAGAGGGGGAGGGATGGGGGAGGGGAGGGGAAGGGAGAGGGGGAAGGAAAGGGAGGAAGGGAGAGGGGGAAGGGGAGGAGGGAAGGGAGGAGAGGGGAGAGGGGGAAGGAAGGGAAGGAAGGGAGAAGGGGGGGAAGGAAAAGGGAGGAAGGGGGAGGAGGGAGAGGAAGGAAGTGGGAGGAAGAGATTGGGAGAGAAAATGGAGAAGAGAAATGGGAGGGGAAGGGAGGAAGGGAGAAAGGGAGATTGGGGAGGGGAAGGGAGGAAGGGAGAATGAAAACAAAAAGGAAATAATAGATGAACTGTAAGGAATATTGGATGGGGAAGACAGATGCCAGCGAAAAGGAAGAATGAAAATGGTGAAAAACAAGGAAAAGAGGGAGATAAAAAAACATGGATAAAGGTTGAAAACAGGATTAGAGAAGACGAAAATGAGACGAAAAGAAAAAAGAAAAGAAAATAGAGAGGAGGAGAAATATGATAAGTCTAAGGAAACCTAAAGAGACGGGAGACGAAAATAAGGAGATAAGAGAAAGGGAGATGGGAAAGAAAGAGATAAGTGGGAAGGAAGAAGAGGAGATCATAGGAAGGAAAGAAGAGGAGGGTGAGAGAGTGAAAGAAACATGGTGGAGAATAAAGGAGAAAAAGAGGGAGAAGGGAGAAGAAGAAGAAGGAAGGGAAAAGGGAGAAAATGGGGAAAAGAACGAAAGGGAGTAGAGGAGAGAAGAGGAATCAGGGAAGGGAGATGAGAAGGAGAAGAAAAAGATGAGAGGAAGGAGAGGAGGAGAGAGGAGGAGGAGGAGGAGAGGAGGAGGAGAGGAAGAGGAGGAGGAAGGAAGAAGAGGAGGGGAAGGAGGGGAAAGAGCAATAATGAAGAAGAAGAGGAGGAGGAAGGAGGAGGAGGAGAAGGAAGACAGATAAAGATACGAGGATGAAACACAGATCATAGCAGGATGAAAAGGGGAGGAGGAGGGAGGAAGAAGGGAAAAATGAAGGGAAAGGAAGGAGGAGGAGAAAGAGAGAGAAAGAGGAAGAATGAAGATGACAGAAAAAACAAAGATGGAGATGGAAGCAAAGGGAAAAGGAGGCGAAAGAGAGGGAAAGGAGGTAGGAGGAGGAAGAGAAGGAGGAAGAGATTAGGAAGACGAGGACGAAAGACAGATCATAGCGACGGCAGGATGAGCTATGCAATATTCATGATCCTTCGCCTTGCAATCTGCTGGCATTGTGGGAAGTGATACTGCGGAATCCTGCAATTGCAAGTGCCGTGTTTTAATGTGATGTGTTATAGTGTAATTACGTTGTTTAGAAGGGAAGACATAGATAGATAGATAGATAGATAGATAGAAAGATGGATAGATAGATAGATAGATAGAGAGAGAGAGAGAGAGAGAGAGAGGAGAGAGAGAGATAGAGAGATAGAGAGAGAGAGAGAGAGAGAGAGAGAGAGAGAGAGAGAGAGAGAGAGAGAGAAGAGAGAGAGAGAGAGAGAGAGAGAGAGAGAGAGAGAGAGAGAGAGAAGAGAGAGAGAGAGAGAGAGAGAGAGAAGAGAAGAGAGAGAAGAGAGAGAGAAGAGAGAGAGAGAGAGAGAGAGAGAGAGAGAGAGAGAGAGAGAGAGAGAGAGAGAGAGAGAGAGAGAGAGAGAGAGAGAGAGAGAGAGAGAGAGAGAGAGAGAGAGAGAGAGAGAGAGAGAGAAGAGAGAGATAGAGAGAAGAGAAGAGAGAGAGAGAGAGAGAGAGAGAGAGAGAGAGAGAGAGAGAGAGAGAGAGAGAGAGAGAGAGAGAGAGATTAGAGATAGAAAGAGATCGATAGCAAACTATGATGAAAAAGATGGGAGGAACACGGTGAAATGAATTCCATGTGAGAGTAGAAGACCTGTCTCTGATTACCTCTTCAAAGGAAGGTTTGTGGAGGCAATATCTAGTCTGCATGGACTTTCTAAATACACACACACACGTACATACACACACGTACACAGCCATGTATACACTCACTTTCCCCGCTCCCACGCATTCAAGAACAGACACAGATAGAGGCACACACAGACACACAGACAAACACACCCACACACACAGAAAGAAACACACACACACATACACACTCAAGCACAGACAGATAGGCACACACAAACACACACACACACACACACACAAACTCACACATACACTCATATATATACATGCTTATAAAAAGTGTGTTTTTGTGTACATACGTACATGCATTAACACATACTTTTGTCGAGAGATATGAATATATTACACCAAGCACACGCACACACACATACATACATACTTGTATATATATGCATTGTCAATAGCACGTACCTAAAGGCAAACAAACATTATTTACTTGAATAGGCTAAAAGAGAAAAAAGAAAGCGGAAAAAGAAAAAAATAACAAAAAAACAAGTAGCTTTTCAAAGTGGATTTCCACAGGATTGAAGCTTAAAAGATAATTTGTTTAGCGCCTCAGAAATCCTAATAATTCCAAGATTCATTCTTCTCCCTCCCCCTCTGTCTTTATCTCTGTCGCTCTGTCTCTCTCTGTCTCTGTTCTCTCTCTCTCTCTCTCTCTCTTTCTGTATCTGTCTGTCTCTGTCTGTCAATTTGTCTGTCTCTATGTCTCCGTCTGTCTGCCTCTTTCCATCCTTTTTTCTCTTTCTCTATCTCCCTTATCCTCTCTCTTTCTTTTTGCTACTCCTCTCTCACTTCTTTTGTCTTTCCATATCTCCCTCCTCTCGCTTTCTCTCTCTTTCTTCCTCTCACCGGATGAACGCAGATTTATGCATTTGGTATTTCTACTTAGATCTCTCTGTTTCTCTCTGTATCCATCTATCTGTCTATCTCTATCTCTCATTCTCTCCCTCCCTCCCTCCCCTCTCTCTCTCTCTCTCTCTCTCTCTCTCTCTCTCTCTTCTCCTCTCTCTCTCTCTCTCTCTCTCTCTCTCTCTCTCTCTCTCTCTCTCTCTCTTCTCTCTCTTCTCTCTCTCTCTCTCTCTCTCTCTCTCTTCTCTCTTCTCTCTCTCCTCTCTCTCTTCTCTCTCTCTCTCTTCTCTCTCTCTCCCTCTCTCTCTCTCCCCTCCTACTTCTTCTCCCTCCTTCTCTCTCTCCTCTCTCTTCTCTCTCTTCTCTGTCTCTCATATCTCTCTCTCTCTCTCTCTCTTCTACTCCTCTCCTCTCTCTTTCTCTCTCTCCTCTCTCCTCTCTTCTCTCTCTCTCTCTCTCTCTCTCTCTCTCTCTCTCTCTCTCTCTCTCTCTCTCTCTCTCTCCTCTCTTTCTCTCCTCTCATTACTCTGTCTGCTCTGTCTCTGATCTTCTCTCTCCTCTCTCTCTCTCTCTCTCTCTCTCTCTCTCTCCTCTCTCTCATCTCTCCTCTCTCTCTCTCTCTATGTGTGTGTGTATGTGTGTGTGTGTGGTATGTGTGTGTGTGTGTGTGTGTTGTTGTTGGTGTGTGTGTGTGTATGTGTGTGTGTTGTGTGTGGTGTGTGTGTGTGTGTGTGTGTGGTGTGTGTGGTGTGTGTGTTTGTGGTGTGTGTGTGTGGTGTGTGTGTGTTGGTATGTGGTGTGTCTGTGTGTGTTGTGTGTGGGTGTGTATGACAGAGGAACACGAAGAAGAGTATCTAGGCTTTGTGACTTCCTCCTCACTCTTCCTCTTTCATCTCCACTCCTTTTTTTCTCCTATCTTCCCCTTCCATTGTCTTTCTCATCATCCCTTCTCCACTTCCTCTCTTTACTCACTCCTTTCTCTCATCGTTTCGTTTCTCTTTCTCAGTTTTGTGTCTCTTTTCATTGCTTTCTCCCTCGTTCTTCTTGCATTTCTTCTTCTTCTTCTCTCTCTCTCTCTCTCTCTCTCTCTCTCTCTCTCTCTCTCTCTCTCTCTTCCTCTCTCCTCTCTCTCTCTCTCTCTCTCTCTCTCTCTCTCTCTCTCTCTCGCTCTCTTCTTCTCTCTCTCTCTCCTCTCTCCTCTCTCTCTCTCTCTCTCTCTCTCTCTCTCTCTCTCTCTCTCTCTCTCTCTCTCTCTCTCTTCTCTCTCTCTCTTCTCTCTCTCCTCTCTTTTCTTCTTCTTCATCTTTTCCCTTCTCACTGTATGCCTTTTCCTCCTTTCATAACCCTTACTTATTTCTCTCTCTTTTCCCCTCTCTCCACCAACTCCTCTCTTCCTCCTCCAGCTTTCGCTTTTACTCTTTACTCCTCTTCTCCTTCTCCGACTCTACTCTTCCTCTAATCCGCTCTCCCTCCCTCTTCCCCTCTCTCCCTAATTCTTTCTCTCCTTATCTCTTTCCCAATTTCACCCCTTCTTTCTCCCTCACCCTGTTCCTCTCCCCCGTATCCCCCTCTTCCCATTTCCCTCTTCCTCCCTCCCCTCTTTCCCTTTCCCTGCTCTTTTTCCCTCTACTCCTACTCCCCTCTTCCCACTTCCCTCCTCCTCCTCCCCCCTCCTCCCCTTTCCCTCCTCCTACTCCCCTCTTCCTCTCCCCGCCCCCTCCTTTCCGCCTTTCCTCCTCCTTCCTTTTCCCTCCCCTCCTCCCCCTCCTCCTACTCCCCCCCCCCCCTGTCGCTCAAGCCCCCACCGGCTTGGATCTAATTGAGGGTTTCAGATACGTAAAGACCTTATCGGCAGGTGGGTGGGGGTGGGGTGGGGGCCGAGGGAAGGAATTGGGAGGGAGGTGAGTGTGTTTGTTTACATGCACACACACACACAACACACACACACACACACCACACACACACACACACAACACACACACACACACACACACACACACCACACACACACACACACACACACACACACACACACACACACACACACACACACACACAACACACACACACACACACATATATATATATAGATATATATAGATATATATATGTGTGTGTGGGGTGGTGTGTGTGTGTGTGTGTGTGTGTGTGTGTGTGTGTGTGTGTGTGTGTGTGTGTGTGTGTGTGTGTGTGTGTGTTCGTGTAAAAGTATATCTGATATTCGTGTTCAACTGTCCTTTTTTCATGAATCAGCCACTTCCTCTCCCATCGCTCTTTCTCTCATCTCCCCCCCCCCCCCCCCCGTCGTCAGTAAAGCGACCCGGTAATACGCGTATCAATCTCTGCCCCCCCCCCCCTCTCCCCACCCCCTGCTGTCTTATCTACCACGTTTGTTCCTATCATACTTTTTAATTAAGATAATAGCGTCCTGTGCCGTTTTATTTTATTATTATTATCATTATTATCATTCATTTTATATAATCATTCCATTGTCATTACTTTTAAGGTTTTGAGCACCCTTCGTCATTCCTCTCTCTTTTCTCTCTCTCTCTCCCTCTCCTTTTCTCTCTTCTCTCTTTCCCCCCTTTGCTGTTCTCTCCTCTCTTCTGCCTTTTGATCTTTCCTATTTTCCCTTTTCCAAATGGTCTTTACTCCTTTTTGCTCTCCATTCTTTCTTCCTCTTCTTCTCTCTTCTCCCGTTACTCTTCACTCCTTCTTCTCCCTTCTTCCTTCCTTCTCCCTCACTCCTCTCTTCCCCTCTCCCCTCTTCTTCGTCCTTACTCCTCTTTTCTTCTCCCCTTTTTAAATGTCTTGTGAAAACAGGTGACAGGTGCGTAATTCACCTTGGAGAAAAAATTACCCACAGGGATCACGCGGAACGTTTGAACCCCTCCTCCCCCTCCCCTCCCCTAAATAACTCTTGAGGTTTTAAGATAAGCCTCTTTCTCTCCCCCCCCCCCCGTAACCTTGAGGTTTTAGGTAAATGCCCCCTTCCTTATCTCTCTCCTCTCCCCTTCCCCCTTTCTCCCTCCCCTTCCCCTCCTCCGGTAATTCTTTGAGGTTGTAGAGGAAATTCGCACCAACATCCCTCTCTCTCTCCCCTCCTCTCCCCTGATAACTTTTAAGGATTTAGAGTAAACCCTTTCTCCCTTTTCCCCCCTCCCCGTGGTAACTCCCCCCCTCCTTCCCCGTGGTTAACTCCTGGGTTTTTAGAGTAAATTCGTACAACTTCCCCCCCTGTACCCCCCCCCCCCTTCCCCTCTTCAAGGTAAATTTGAGGCTTGAGAGTAAAGTGGCACCAACCTCCTTTCCCCCCCTCCCCCCTCCTCCTTCCCCTCCCCCCCCTGTAACTTCCCTCTCCTTGTATGCTGAAGGATAATGCTTTCCCAAGGTCTCTGGAGGTCAATATTGGAACCTGGTAACTTCCCTCCCCTCCCTCCCTTCCCTCTCTTCCCCTTCCCTCCCTCGCCGCCTCACCTTCCCCTCCCCTCCCCTCGCCGTCTCCCCTACACTCTCGACACTTCCCCTTCCCTAACTCTTCTCTCTTCTTCTCGCCTTCCCTCAGCTCCCTACCCCCCTCCTCCCCTCCTCTTCTCCCCTAACCCTTCCTTGCTCTTTCCCTTCCCTCCCCTCAAACTCCCTTCCCCTTCCCTCTTCTTCTCTCCTCCCCTCCCTTCCCTCTTCCCTCTTCTCTCCTCCCCTCCCTCCTTTTTCCCTCAACTCCCCCTTCCTCCTCCCCTGCCCCTCTCTCTCCAAAGACACGTCGTGGGTTTTATTCGTAGGCTATTCGTACACTCTCCTTTATCCGAATTTTCATCTTATTCACTCTTTCGTTTCCTCCTTCTCTCCCTTTCTCTGAACCTTCATATTTGATTCAACTCTTTCTATTTCTCTCTCCTTTTCTCTAAATGTTTATTATTCTCTCGCCTCCCTATTTTTCCTCCTCTACAGACACTTTTCTTTGGTTCCTCTTTCTCTCCCCCTCTTTCTCAGTCTTTACCCTATTCTTTTATCTTTTATCTTTCTCTTCTCCCTTCTGTCTCCTCCCTTCCCTCTTTTTTTCATTAATCTCTATTTCACTTCTGTTTTATCTTTTTATCTATTTCCCCTCTTACCCAATCCTTAATCTCTCTTCCCTTTCTCAGATTCCTTCCTTCCGTGCTTCTCCTACATCCCTTCTTCTTATTCTTAAAAAAAATATCAAATGGTAAACTCTAAGACCCTACCACACCCCCTCCCCCCATCCCTCCCACTTCTCCCATCTCCGTTTTCTTTCGCTATCTCACTCTCCTTCTTTTTGCTTTCGTGTTTCCCACTTTTCTCTTACTCTCTCTCTCTCTCCCCCCCTCTCTGTCTGTCTTCTCTCTCTCTCTCTCTTCTCTCTCTCTCTCTCTCTCCGCCTTCTCTCTCTCTCTCTCTCTCCCCTTTCTCTCTCTCTCTCTCTTTCACTCTTTCTCTCTCTCTCTTCTTAGTTCTCTCGGGCATAATTCCAAGGCCCCCCCCTACCCCCCCACCCCCCATCCCGGTTCTCCCCTTGGTGTCTTCCGGTGCATAATGTGATCAGTGCCCCCCCCCCCCCCCCCCGAGTATGGCGTGATGCTGTAAATGAATAATTCTGTTTGTGTTTCTCTTTATCTTTTCTCCCGTGTTCTTCTTGGCTCTATATATTCCTTTTTCTCTTTCTCGCTTTCTCTTCTCTCTCTCTCTTTCTCCCTTTTTCTCTTCCTCTCTCTTTTCTCTTTTTCACTCTCTCTTTCTCTCTCTCTCTCTCTCTTCTTTCTATCTTTTATTACTTTTTCTCTCTCTTTCTCTCTCCTCGATTTCTTTCCTTTTCTCGCTTCCACCCTCACTCTTTCGCTTTCCTCTCTATGTTTATCTCTTTGTCTGTCTCACGTTCTGTATTAATTTCTCATCTTCTGCTTCCACATTCTCTCTCTGAATTTCTCCCTCACTCACCCTTTCTTTCTTCCATCTTCTCTCCTTTCCTCCTTTCTTTTTACCCTCTATTCCGTTCTGCTTCATTCCACCTGTCTCTTATTTTCTCAATTTCTCCCTCACTCCCTTATCGTTCATTCTCTTCTTCTTCTCCTTCCTTCTTTTCTTCCTCTTTTCCATCTTTGTAACTCTTATTATCTACTCCCCTCCTTCCACACTCTTTCTATCCTTCTCTCGAATTTCTCTTTCTCCCCTCTCCTTCCTTCCTTTTCTCCATTTTTTTACTCCTATTCTCTCTTTCTCTTCTCCCATCTCCCTTCCTTCCTTCTTTCCTCCCACTCTCCCTACCTTCCACCCACCCTATCTCACCATCCCTTCCAACTCCCTCAATTCCCCCCTCCCAATCTACCCTCCCCTTCCTCCCTCCTACACCCCACCTCTCCATTCCCACCCTCCCCTCCCAACTCCCTCCACCCACCCTCCCCTACCCTCCCAACTCCATCACCCTCCACCCTCCCAATTCCCACCCCTCCTACTTCCCTACCTCTCAACTCCCTCACCCCCCACCCTCCCAACTATCCTCCCCTACCCTCCCAACTCCCTCAACCCCCACCCTCCCAGTCTATCCTCCCTACCCTCCACCCTCCCAACCCTCCCAACTCCCTCA
>NW_020872152.1:508960-518960 GCF_003789085.1 Penaeus vannamei | reverse complement strand
AGGTGATTTGGCATTTTGAAATAGGTGTAAATACATGCACATGAGTATTTATGCTTACATGAACACGCACGCACATGGACTCACTTACATACTGATATATACATACATACATATATATATATATATTATATATATATATATATATATATATATATATATATATATATATATATATATATATATATATATATATATATATATATATATATATATTATATATATATATATATATATATATATAATATATATATATATTATATATATATAATATATATATATATATATATATATATATATATATATATATATATAATATATATATATATATATATATATGTATAAACACAACACATACACATATGCAGGCAAGCACACATATACACACACACACTACGCAAACACACACACACACACACACACACACACACAACACGCACATGTACACATCCATACAAATACACTCAGACATACCTTAAAGACTTTGCGGTTGCTGCTCTTTAGAAAATTTTATTTACATCTTGAAAGCTTCTTTACACTTGGTCCTTCGTATAGAGGTGACATCTCTCGTGGAAGCAAGACAGCGGGAGAAGAAAAATAGATTAAAATTCTGCATGTGTTTATATTCTTGTCTTTCTCTCTCTCTCTGCACTTTCCTTAAGATTCTTCGTTTACTTAGAAGACTGAAAGATAAAGGGATAAAAGGATAGATGAAATAAAGGATAGAAATGGAAATAAGAGAATAGAGTGAAGAATTGTGGTTGACTTTTTAAGATAAATTTTGTATGTCTTTTATTCTTGTCTTTCTCTCTCTCTGCACTTCCTTTAAGATTCTTCGTGTTTTTCTATTCTTGTCTTTCTCTCTCTCTGCACTTTCCTTAAGATTCTTCGTGTGTTTCTATTCTTGTCTTTCTCTCTCTCTGCACTTTCCTTAAGATCTTCGGTTTCTTTCTTGTCTTTCTTCTCTCTCTGCACTTTCTTTAAGATTCTTCGTGTGTTTCTATTCTTGTCTTTCTCTCTCTTTGCACTTTCCTTAAGATTCTTCGTGTGTTTCTATTCTTGTCTTTCTCTCTCTCTGCACTTTCCTTTAAGATTCTTCGTGTGTTTCTATTCTTGTCTTTCTCTCTCTTTGCACTTTCCTTAAGATTCTTCGTGTGTTTCTATTCTTGTCTTTCTCTCTCTCTGCACTTTCCTTAAGATTCTTCGTGTGTTTCTATTCTTGTCTTTCTCTCTCTCTCTGCGCTTTCCTTAAGATTCTTCGTGTGTTTCTATTCTTGTCTTTCTCTCTCTCTGCACTTTCCTTAAGATTCTTCGTGTGTTTCTATTCTTGTCTTTCTCTCTCTCTGCACTTTCCTCAAGATTCTTCTTGTTTCTATTCTTGTCTTTCTCTCTCTCTGCACTTTCCTTAAGATTCTTCGTGTGTTTCTATTCTTGTCTTTCTCTCTCTCTGCACTTTCCTTAAGATTTCTTCGTGTGTTCTATTCTTGTCTTTCTCTCTCTCTGCACTTCCTTAAGATTCTTCGTGTGTTTCTATTCTTGTCTTCTCTCTCTCTGCACTTTCCTTTAAGATTCTTCGTGTGTTTCTATTCTTGTCTTTCTCTCTCTCTGCACTTTCCTTTAAGATTCTTCGTGTGTCTATTCTTGTCTTTCTCTCTCTTGCACTTTCCTTAAGATTCTTCTGTGTGTTTCTATTCTTGTCTTTCTCTCTCTCTGCACTTCCTTAAGATTCTTCGTGTGTTTCTATTCTTGTCTTTCTCTCTCTCTTGCACTTTCCTTAAGATTCTTCCCGTTTCTATTCTTGTCTTTCTCTCTCTCTGCACTTCCTTAAGATTCTTCGTGTGTTTCTATTCTTGTCTTTCTCTCTCTCTCAACTTCCTTTAAGATTCTTCGTGTGTTCTATTCTTGTCTTTCTCTCTCTCTGCACTTTCCTTAAGATTCTTCGTGTGTTTCTATTCTTGTCTTTCTCTCTCTCTGCACTTTCCTTAAGATTCTTCGTGTGTTCTATTCTTGTCTTTCTCTCTCTGCACTTTCCTTCTTCGTGTGTTTCTATTTCTTGTCTTTCTCTTCTCTCTGCACTTTCCTTAAGATTCTTCGTGTGTTTCATATTCTTGTCTTTCTCTCTCTCTGCACTTTCCTTAAGATTCTTTCGTGTGTTTCTATTCTTGTCTTTCTCTCTCTCTGCACTTCCTTAAGATTCTTCGTGTGTTTCTATTCTTGTCTTTCTCTCTCTCTGCACTTTCCTTAAGATTCTTCTGTGTTTCTATTCTTGTCTTTCTTCTCTCTCTGCACTTTCCTTAAGATTCTTCGTGTTTTCTTCTTGTCTTCTCTCTCTCTGCACTTTCCTTAAGATTCTTCGTGTGTTTCTATTCTTGTCTTTCTCTCTCTCTGCACTTTCCTTAAGATTCTTCGTGTGTTTCTATTCTTGTTTTCTCTCTCTCTGCACTTTCCTTAAGATTCTTCTTGTGTTTCTATTCTTGTCTTTCTCTCTCTCTGCACTTTCCTTTAAGATTCTTCGTGTGTTTCTATTCTTGTCTTTCTCTCTCTCTGCACTTCCTTAAGATTCTTCGTTTGTTTCTATTCTTGTCTTTCTCTCTCTCTGCACTTCCTTAAGATTCTTCGTGTGTTTCTATTCTTGTCTTCTCTCTCTCTGCACTTTCCTTAAGATTCTTTCGTGTGTTTCTATTCTTGTCTTTCTCTCTCTCTGCACTTTCCTTAAGATTTCTTCGGTGTTTCTATTCTTGTCTTTCTCTCTCTCTGCACTTTCCTTAAGATTCTTCGTGTGTTTCTATTCTTGTCTTTCTCTCTCTCTGCACTTCCTTAAGATTCTTCGTGTGTTTCTATTCTTGTCTTTCTCTCTCTCTCACTTTCCTTAAGATTCTTCGTGTGTTTCTTCTTGTCTTTCTCTCTCTCTGCACTTTCCTTAAGATTTCTTCGTGTGTTTCTTTCTTTGTCTTTCTCTCTCTCTGCACTTTCCTTAAGATTCTTCGTGTGTTTCTATTCTTGTCTTTCTCTCTCTCTCACTTTCCTTAAGATTCTTCGTGTGTTTCTATTCTTGTCTTTCTCTCTCTCTGCACTTTCCTTAAGATTCTTCGTGTGTTTCTATTCTTGTCTTTCTCTCTCTCTCACTTCCTTAAGATTCTTCTTGTGTTTCTATTCTCTTTCTCTCTCTCTGCACTTTCCTTAAGATTCTTCGTGTGTTTCTATTCTTGTCTTTCTCTCTCTCTGCACTTTCCTTAAGATTCTTCGTGTGTTTCTATTTTGTCTTTCTCTCTCTCTGCACTTTCCTTAAGATTCTTCGTGTGTTTCTATTCTTGCTTTCTCTCTCTTCTGCACTTTCCTTAAGATTCTTCGTGTGTTTCTATTCTTGTCTTTCTCTCTCTCTGCACTTTCCTTAAGATTTTCGTGTGTTTCTATTCTTGTCTTTCTCTCTCTCTGCACTTCCTTAAGATTCTTCGTGTGTTTCTATTCTTGTCTTTCTCTCTCTCTGCACTTTCCTTAAGATTCTTCGTTGTGTTTCTATTCTTGTCTTTCTCTCTCTCTGCACTTTCCTTAAGATTCTTCGTGTGTTTCTATTCTTGTCTTTCTCTCTCTCTGCACTTTCCTTAAGATTCTTCGTGTGTTTCTATTCTTTCTTTCTCTCTCTCTGCACTTTCCTTAAGATTCTGTGTGTTTTCTATTCTTGTCTTTCTCTCTCTCTGCACTTTCCTTAAGATTCTTCTTGTGTTTCTATTCTTGTCTTTCTCTCTCTCTGCACTTTCCTTAAGATTCTTCGTGTGTTTCTATTCTTGTCTTTCTCTCTCTCTGCACTTTCCTTAAGATTCTTCTTGTGTTTCTATTCTTGTCTTTCTCTCTCTCTGCACTTTCCTTAAGATTCTTCGGTGTTTCTATTCTTGTCTTTCTCTCTCTCTGCACTTTCCTTAAGATTCTTCGTGTGTTTCTATTCTTGTCTTTCTCTCTCTCTGCACTTCCTTAAGATTCTTCGTGTGTTTCTATTCTTGTCTTTCTCTCTCTCTGCACTTCCTTAAGATTCTTCTTGTGTTTCTATTCTTGTCTTTCTCTCTCTCTGCACTTTCCTTAAGATTCTTCGTGTGTTTCTATTCTTGTCTTTCTCTCTCTCTGCACTTTCCTTTAAGATTCTTCGTGTGTTTCTATTCTTGTCTTTTCTCTCTCTGCACTTTCCTTAAGATTCTTCGTGTGTTTCTATTCTTGTCTTTCTCTCTCTCTGCACTTTCCTTAAGATTCTTCGTGTGTTTCTATTCTTGTCTTTCTCTCTCTCTGCACTTCCTTAAGATTCTTCTGTGTTTCTATTCTTGTCTTTCTCTCTCTCTGCACTTTCCTTAAGATTCTTCGTGTGTTTCTATTCTTGTCTTTCTCTCTCTCTGCACTTTCCTTAAGATTCTTCGTGTGTTTATTCTTGTCTTTCTCTCTCTCTGCACTTTCCTTGATTCTTCTGTTTCTATTCTTGTCTTTCTCTCTCTCTGCACTTCCTTAAGATTCTTCTTGTGTTTCTATTCTTGTCTTTCTCTCTCTCTGCACTTTCCTTAAGATTCTTCTTGTGTTTCTATTCTTGTCTTTCTCTCTCTCTGCACTTTCCTAGATTCTTCTTGTTTCTATCTTGTCTTTCTCTCTCTCTGCACTTTCCTTAAGATTCTTCTTGTGTTTCTATTCTTGTCTTTCTCTCTCTCTGCACTTTCCTTAAGATTCTTCGTGTGTTTCTATTCTTGTCTTTCTCTCTCTCTGCACTTTCCTTAAGATTCTTCTGTGTTTCTATTCTTGTCTTTCTCTCTCTCTGCACTTTCCTTAAGATTCTTCTTGTGTTTCTATTCTTGTCTTCTCTCTCTCTGCACTTCCTTAAGATTCTTCTTTGTTTCTATTCTTGTCTTTCTCTCTCTCTGCACTTTCCTTAAGATTCTTCTTGTGTTTCTATTCTTGTCTTTCTCTCTCTCTGCACTTTCCTTAAGATTCTTCGTGTGTTTCTATTCTTGTCTTTCTCTCTCTCTGCACTTTCCTTAAGATTCTTCTTGTGTTTCTATTCTTGTCTTCTCTCTCTCTGCACTTCCTTAAGATTCTTCTTGTTTTCTATTCTTGTCTTTCTCTCTCTCTGCACTTTCCTTAAGATTCTTCTGTGTTTCTATTCTTGTCTTTCTCTCTCTCTTTCCTCTTCGTTGTTTCTCTTGTCTTTCTCTCTCTCTGCCTTTCCTTAAGATTCTTCGTGTGTTTCTATTCTTGTCTTTCTCTCTCTCTGCACTTTCCTTAAGATTCTTCGTGTGTTTCTATTCTTGTCTTTCTCTCTCTCTGCACTTTCCTTAAGATTCTTCTTGTGTTTCTATTCTTGTCCTTCTCTCTCTCTGCACTTTCCTTAAGATTCTTCTTGTTTCTATTCTTGTCTTTCTCTCTCTCTGCACTTTCCTTAAGATTCTTCTTGTGTTTCTATTCTTGTCTTTCTCTCTCTCTGCACTTTCCTTAAGATTCTTCGTGTGTTTCTATTCTTGTCTTTCTCTCTCTCTGCACTTTCCTTAAGATTTCTCTGTGTTTCTATTCTTGTCTTTCTCTCTCTCTGCACTTTCCTTAAGATTCTTCGTGTGTTTCTATTCTTGTCTTTCTCTCTCTCTGCACTTTCCTTAAGATTCTTCGTGTGTTTCTATTCTTGTCTTTCTCTCTCTCTGCACTTTCCTTAGATTCTTCGTGTGTTTCTATTCTTGTCTTTCTCTCTCTCTGCACTTTCCTTAAGATTCTTCGTGTGTTTCTATTCTTGTCTTTCTCTCTCTCTGCACTTTCCTTAAGATTCTTCGTGTGTTTCTATTCTTGTCTTTCTCTCTCTCTGCACTTTCCTTTAAGATTCTTCGTGTGTTTCTATTCTTGTCTTTCTCTCTCTCTGCACTTTCCTTAAGATTCTTCGTGTTTTCTATTCTTGTCTTTCTCTCTCTCTGCACTTTCCTTAAGATTCTTCGTGTGTTTCTTTTCTTGTCTTTCTCTCTCTCTGCACTTTCCTTAAGATTCTTCGTGTGTTTCTATTCTTGTCTTTCTCTCTCTCTGCACTTTCCTTAAGATTCTTCGTGTGTTTCTATTCTTGTCTTTCTCTCTCTCTGCACTTTCCTTAAGATTCTTCGTGTGTTTCTATTCTTGTCTTTCTCTCTCTCTGCACTTCCTTAAGATTCTTCGTGTGTTTCTATTCTTGTCTTTCTCTCTCTCTGCACTTTCCTTAAGATTCTTCGTGTGTTTCTATTCTTGTCTTTCTCTCTCTCTGCACTTTCCTTAAGATTCTTCGTGTGTTTCTATTCTTCTTTCTCTCTCTCTGCACTTTCCTTAAGATTCTTCGTGTGTTTCTATTCTTGTCTTTCTCTCTCTCTGCACTTTCCTTAAGATTCTTCGTGTGTTTCTATTCTTGTCTTTCTCTCTCTCTGCACTTTCCTTAAGATTCTTCGTTGTGTTTCTATTCTTGTCTTTCTCTCTCTCTGCACTTTCCTTAAGATTCTTCGTGTGTTTTCTATTCTTGTCTTTCTCTCTCTCTGCACTTTCCTTAAGATTCTTCTGTGTTTCTATTCTGTCTTTCTCTCTCTCTGCACTTCCTTAAGATTCTTCGTATTCTTGTCTTTCTCTCTCTCTGCACTTTCCTTAAGATTCTTCGTGTGTTTCTATTCTTGTCTTTCTCTCTCTCTGCACTTTCCTTAAGATTCTTCGTGTGTTTCTATTCTTGTCTTTCTCTCTCTCTGCACTTTCCTTAAGATTCTTCGTGTGTTTCTATTCTTGTCTTTCTCTCTCTCTGCACTTTCCTTAAGATTCTTTCGTGTGTTTCTATTCTTGTCTTTCTCTCTCTCTGCACTTTCCTTAAGATTCTTCGTGTGTGTTTCTATTCTTGTCTTTCTCTCTCTCTGCACTTCCTTAAGATTCTTCGTGTGTTTCTATTCTTGTCTTTCTCTCTCTCTGCACTTTCCTTAGATTCTTCTTGTGTTTCTATTCTTGTCTTTCTCTCTCTCTGCACTTTCCTTAAGATTCTTCGTGTTTCTATTCTTGTCTTTTCTCTCTCTCTGCACTTTCCTTAAGATTCTTCGTGTGTTTCTATTCTTGTCTTTCTCTCTCTCTGCACTTTCCTTAAGATTCTTCGTGTGTTTCTATTCTTGTCTTTCTCTCTCTCTGCACTTTCCTTAAGATTCTTCGTGTGTTTCTATTCTTGTCTTTCTCTCTCTCTGCATCCTTAAGATTCTTCTTGTGTTTCATTCTTGTCTTTCTCTCTCTGCACTTTCCTTAAGATTCTTCGTGTGTTTCTATTCTTGTCTTTCTCTCTCTCTGCACTTTCCTTAAGATTCTTCGTGTGTTTCTATTCTTGTCTTTCTCTCTCTCTGCACTTTCCTTAAGATTCTTCGTGTGTTTCTATTCTTGTCTTTCTCTCTCTCTGCACTTTCCTTAAGATTCTTCGTGTGTTTCTATTCTTGTCTTTCTCTCTCTCTGCACTTCCTTAAGATTCTTCTGTGTTTCTATTCTTGTCTTTCTCTCTCTCTGCACTTTCCTTAAGATTCTTCGTGTGTTTCTATTCTTGTCTTTCTCTCTCTCTGCACTTTCCTTAAGATTCTTCGTGTGTTTCTATTCTTGTCTTCTCTCTCTCTGCACTTTCCTTAAGATTCTTGTGTTTCTATTCTTGTCTTTCTCTCTCTCTGCACTTTCCTTAAGATTCTTCGTGTGTTTCTATTCTTGTCTTTCTCTCTCTCTGCACTTTCCTTAAGATCTTTCGTGTGTTTCTATTCTTGTCTTTCTCTCTCTCTGCACTTCCTTAAGATTCTTCGTGTGTTCTATTCTTGTCTTTCTCTCTCTCTGCACTTTCCTTAAGATTCTTCGTGTGTTTCTATTCTTGTCTTTCTCTCTCTCTGCACTTTCCTTAAGATTCTTCGTGTGTTCTATTCTTGTCTTTCTCTCTCTCTGCACTTTCCTTAAGATTCTGTGTGTTTCTATTCTTGTCTTTCTCTCTCTCTGCACTTTCCTTAAGATCTTCGTGTGTTTCTATTCTTGTCTTTCTCTCTCTCTGCACTTCCTGTGTCTATTCTTGTCTTCTCTCTCTCTGCACTTTCCAAGATTCTTCGTGTGTTTCTATTCTTGTCTTTCTCTCTCTGCACTTTCCTTAAGATTCTTCGTGTGTTTCTATTCTTCTTTCTCTCTCTCTGCACTTTCCTTGTGTTTCTATTCTTGCTTTCTCTCTCTCTGCACTTTCCTTAAGATTCTTCGTGTGTTTCTATTCTTGTCTTTCTCTCTCTCTGCACTTTCCTTAAATTCTTCGTGTGTTTCTATTCTTCTTTCTCTCTCTCTGCACTTTCCTTAAGATCTTATTCTTGTCTTTCTCTCTCTCTGCACTTTCCTTAAGATTCTTCGTGTGTTTCTATTCTTGTCTTTCTCTCTCTCTGCACTTTCCTTAAGATTCTTCGTGTGTTTCTATTCTTGTCTTTCTCTCTCTCTGCACTTTCCTTAAGATTCTTCGTGTGTTTCTATTCTTGTCTTTCTCTCTCTCTGCACTTTAAGATTCTTCTTGTTTTCTATTCTTGTCTTTCTCTCTCTCTGCACTTCCTTAAGAGTGTTTCTATTCTTGTCTTTCTCTCTCTCTGCACTTTCCTTAAGATTCTTCTTGTGTTTCTATTCTTGTCTTTCTCTCTCTCTGCACTTTCCTTAAGATTCTTCTTGTGTTTCTGTTCTTGTCTTTCTCTCTCTCTGCACTTTCCTTAAGATTCTTCTTGTGTTTCTGTTCTTGTCTTTCTCTCTCTCTGCACTTTCCTTAAGATTCTTCGTGTGTTCTATTCTTGTCTTTCTCTCTCTGCACTTTCCTTAAGATTCTTCCGTGTTTCTATTCTTGTCTTTCTCTCTCTGCACTTTCCTTAAGATTCTTCGTGTGTTTCTATTCTTGTCTTTCTCTCTCTCTGCACTTTCCTTAAGATTCTTCGTGTGTTTCTATTCTTGTCTTTCTCTCTCTCTGCACTTTCCTTAAGATTCTTCGTGTGTTCTATTCTTGTCTTTCTCTCTCTCTGCACTTTCCTTAAGATTCTTCGTGTGTCTCTGTTCTTGTCTTTCTCTCTCTCTGCACTTTCCTCAAGATTCTTCGTGTGTTTCTATTCTTGTCTTTCTCTCTCTCTGCACTTCCTTTAATATTCTTCGTGTGTTTCTATTCTTGTCTTTCTCTCTCTCTACACTTCCTTTAATATTCTTCGTGTGTTTCTATTCTTGTCTTTCTCTCTCTCTGCACTTTCCTTAAGATTCTTCGTGTGTTTCTATTCTTGTCTTTCTCTCTCTGCACTTCCTCTTCGTGTGTTTCTATTCTTGTCTTCCTCTCTCTCTGCACTTCCTTTAAGATTCTTCGTGTGTTTCTATTCTTGTCTTTCTCTCTCTCTGCACTTTCTTTAAGATTCTTTGTGTGTTTCTATTCTTGTCTTTCTCTCTTTTTGCACTTTCCTTTCTACTTCTTCCTTTCCTTGCCTTGTTTTTGTTATTTTGACTCATATATCTCCCTCGTTTAATCTTTCTTTAAGCTTAATCTCTTTCTGCTTCTGTTTTATGTTAACCCTCTTTTTTTTTTTATCTAACTCTATCTCTCTCCCATTTCTTTGTAAGTTCTATTTATATGTCTTTTTTTTCTCTAAATCCACCAGGTTTCAAGGTCACGCCAGTATCACTCTTGACATAAAAAAAAGTTTGAAGTTGGATACACGGCTTTTTCCAATACATGTTTTTTTCAATGCATTTCAAAGAATATGTTATCTTTCATCTATCTTTTTATTCCTTTATTTATTTTTCACTTATTTACAAAAGACAAATCCGAAACAGAGCTTGAAACACTTTTTTTTTTTTTTTTTTTAAATCCAACCATTAATCTAATCCATGCGTGGATATCGCTACTCCCCCCCCCCCCCCCCCCCGCCCCCCCTCCATGTACAACCGGTAGATCAAAAGGACTGAAATCTCGACGGATATAACAGTACAGAGCGAAATACAGAGGAATTTGTTCACAATAGTGTCTGACGAGGGC
>NW_020872152.1:498960-501460 GCF_003789085.1 Penaeus vannamei | reverse complement strand
TCACTGCTGCCTTGTGTCGGCTCTCCTCTCCTCTCCTCTCGCTTGGCTCTCTGGCTCTCTCTGGCTCTCTGTTTCTCTCTCTCTCTTCTGGTTTCGTCTCTCTCTGGCTGTTTCTGGCTCTCTGTTTCTCGGTCTCTCTCATCTCTCTCTGTTATCTCTCTCCTGGCTGTACTCTGGTTCTCGGTCTCTCCTCTCCTCTCTGTTTATTCTCTGCTCTGTTTCTCGGTCTCTCCTCTCCCTTGGCTCTCTGGCTCTCGGTCTCTCCTCTCTCCTTCCCTGACTTTCGGTCGCTTTCTCTGTTTCCTCCTCTTCTTCTTCTCTGGCTCTCTGTTCCTCGGTCTCTCCTCTCGTCTCCTCTCCTTTGGCTCTCTGGATCTCGGTCTCTCCTCTCTCCCTCCTCCCCTTCTTCTTCACCTCAATCTTCTCTCCACCTTTTTTCCCTCCGCCCCTTATCCCCTCCTCAACTTCCCACTCTCCCTCTTCTTCACCTCTCTCCATCACCCCACCTCTCCATCCCCGCCCACCCCTCTCTCTCTCGCCCCACCCTCACCCTCCCTTCTCCATCACCGATCTCCCGCTTCCACCCTCCCTTCTCCATCCCCCCTCACCCCCCTCTCCCACCCAATAGTCGGTGCGCATTACGTCCAAAATAGTTCACATTTTACTAGCACCTTTTTTGGGATTAATTCGAGCAGAGGAATAGAAGACAATTAGTTATAATTAAGATATCTTTAAGGGGTCTTAATCATAGGCTTTTGTGTCTTGTTGCTCTCTCCCCTTTCCTTTTTTTTACTTTCTTTCTTTTATGTTATTTTCCCCTTTTTATCTTACGTTTTCCTTATTTCTTTCTTGTTTTATGTGATTTTCTTCTTTTTTTCTAATGTTTTTTTCTTTCTTTTCTTTCTTTTTGTATGTTATTTCTTACTTTTTTTCTAACTTTTTCTTTTCGTCTTTCTTTTTTATGTGATTTCTTCTTTTTTCTTACGTTTTCTTTCCTTCTTTCTTTATTTTTTATATTTCCTTTTTATCTTACGTTTTCTTTTGTGATTTCTATTCTTTTTTATGTTTTTCCTCTTTTCTTAGCGTTTCTTTACCTTATTTCTTTCATTTTTTATGTTATTTCCTCTTATTTCTTGACTTTTTCTTTCTTTCTCTCTCTCGTGTCCTCCTTCTTCCTTCCTTTTTTTTCTTTCTTTCTATCTAATTTCTTGTTTTTATTCTCTCAAATAGCAGTGTGAACGAGAAGAGAGGGGGGGGGGGGTAGGGGGAGGGAAGGGAAGGGGAGGGGAGTGGTAGAGGAAGGGAGGGCAATGGAATGGAGGAGGAGGGGGGGGGTAGAAGGAGGAAGGTAAGGGGAGAGAAGGTAAGTGAATGGGAGGGGTAGGAGGGTAGGGGGGAGAGGGGGGTATGTGTAAGAGAGTGAGGGGAATAGGGGGTAAAGGGGAGGGGGTAAGAGGGAGTGGGCAGGGAGCGAGGAAATGGAGGGGGGAAGGGGGGAAGGGTAGGAGGTAAGGGGGAGGGGTCAGAGGGAGTGGGAGGGAGCGGGGAAATGGAGGTAAGTGGGGGAAGGGGGTAAGGGTAGGAGGAAGAGGAGGGGGAGGAGGGGTTAGGGGCACGAACGAAGGGGGTTTCATTTAAAGTGAGAAATGTTTGCATGTGCCGGGTAGAAAGAAAAAAAAAATCAGCTGTTCTGAAACGACCGAGAAAATGTCAGCAAATGCCTCATCTCCCCCCCCTCCCTCTCCTCCCCCCCTCCCCCCTACCTTCCCTTCCCGGCCCTCCTTCTCGTGTCTTTGTCTGTCTGGCTGTCTTTCTCTGTCCATCTGCCTGTCTGTCTCTTCTTGTGTTTGTTTGCTTTGCTGTTGTCCTCGTCTTTCTCCCTTATTCTTCTCGTCTCCTTTTCCAGTTTTGCAATTTGTCTTGGATGGCTGTTGATGTTATTACTCCTCTCTGTCCTTCTGTCTCGTCTGTCCTGTCTCTCTATTCTCTCTCTCATCTCATCTCTCTCTCTATTCCGTCTCTACTCATCTCTCTCATCTCTCTCCTCTCTCCGTCTCTATCCTCTCTCTCTCTCTCTCTCTCTCTCTTTCTCTCTCTCTCTTCTCTCTCACTCTCTTCCTGCTCGTTCTATCTCTATCTTCTCGTACATCTCTCTCTCTCTCTCTTTCTTCTATTTGTTTTCCAGATTCTCCCCTCTGTATCTAGGGTTTTCATCTTGTTCCATATTTATCACTCTTAAGCTTTCTCTCGTGGCTTTCCATACCCTTTCTAATCTTACTATCTGCAACTACATTTTCTCTCTTTCACATTCCTCTATTTCTCTGTTTGAAATAAACTTTTTATTCCGACTTTGAAAAAAAAATTAAAAAAAGAAAGAAAGAAAAAAATGTATGTATATATGATATTTATCTATCTATCTATCTATCTATCTATCTATATAGGGATATATTATATATATATATATATATATATATATATATAGTATATATTATATATATAT